>PVHP010002804.1:0-85028 GCA_004024765.1 Zapus hudsonius | reverse complement strand
GGAAAGGAAAGGAAAGGAAAGGAAAGGAAAGGAAAGGAAAGGAAAGGAAAGGAAAGGAAAGGAAAGGAAAGGAAAGGAAAGGAAAGGAAAGGAAAGGAAAGGAAAGGAAAGGAAAGGAAAGGAAAGGAAAGGAAAGGAAAGGAAAGGAAAGGAAAGGAAAGGAAAGGAAAGGAAAGGAAAGGAAAGGAAAGGAAAGGAAGTGAGGCTAGGGAGGTGGCTCATCCATTAAAGGCACTTGTTAACAAAGCCTGCTTGCTGGCCCAGGTTCAATTCTCCAGTGCCTATGTAAAGCCCAATGCAAAGTGGCACATGTATCTGTGATCCCGCTGCCTACTGGCAGTTCATTTGCAAGAGACCCTGTCTACAAGAAGTGGAGCATAGATGCCTTAAAGTTGTCCTTTGACAACATACACACTGTGGCATGTGCGCCCATACACAAGCACACAAATTTTAAAAAGCAATAAAGGGCTGGAGAGATGGCTCAGTGGTTAAAGGCACTTGCTTGCACAGCCTTCTGGCCCAGGTTCAACTCGCCAGCACTCATATAAAACCAAATGCAAAAAGTGGTGCAAACATCTGGTGATCATTTCAGCAGCAAGAGAAACTGGTGCAATAATACATGTGTGTGCAGGTGTGCACACGCACGCATCTGCACGCACGCACGCACGCACGCACACAAACACACACACACACTACACGAATCTATTTTTTAAAAAGCAATAAAAAAGAACATGGTAACATATCTCTCAAAAGAAGAAAACTATACTGAGTGGTGTTAAGTTTTAAAGTATGTATGTTTTTCTTCATGAAGCACATTATCTTCTCTTTGCACTTTAAAAACTTTTGCATTTGAAAGCATCAAAATATTGACCATATTACATATTGTCAAATAAAATCATAATCAGATAGGACTTTCCCAAATTGTTGGATACTATCACAAAGTTCATGTTTTGCTTTTATTATTTTTTTTCTTCATAAACCCAACTCTTCTTTCAGTGAAAAGTAAAAGTAACTTCCTCAAGGGCAGAGGTTGCCATAGTGTGGTCCCAGGACCTGCAGGGTTAGCATCACCAGGATGAAAACTTATATGTTCAAGTTCCCAGTCCTGTGTGTACCACGTGGCTGTCTATCATCTCCTACCAGTCTTCCAGAGCTACAGAATCTGCATATCCCAAGCCCTTCAGGAGTTCTTGGTGTATGCTGAAGTCTGAGAATGTGCAGTCTTGTATTTGGGTAGGATTCTTTTTGTCTGATGTTTAATTTTCCTTTAACAGTTCTTCATTACTTCTTCTTACCCAGTATGTCTGCTGCTCCACATGGTTGGGAACCCTGAGCTGTGGAATGAACTATAAGAAAGAAATATGGGAAAGAAATATGGGAGAATGTGCAGTCTTGTATTTGGGTAGGATTCTTTTTGTCTGATGTTTAATTTTCCTTTAACAGTTCTTCATTACTTCTTCTTACCCAGTAGGTCTGCTGCTCCACGTGGTTGGGAACCCTGAGCTGTGGAATGAACTATAAGAAAGAAATATAGGAAAGAATTTGGGCTGTATTTCTTATGCATCCTACAAATACATTTTCTGAGATCATTACTGTGAGATAAATCCCTTAATTTAACTTGCCCTGAGGTTAATCTTACAAGGGTGCAATCCACTCACTAAAAGCAATGTGACTAGATTTCCTCTGCCTTGGTGTACCTTTGACCTGGACATCACAGATAATCAATATTGACAAGCAATGTATACAGATGTTGACTTATCTTAAGCTGTGTTCTTTGCCCAAATTTCTCCATGTCCTGGTTAGGCTCTTGACCCAGAGCAAGCATGCATATGTGAGAAGTGCTTCAACACTATGCTTATTTAGTCTAGAGAGAAATCAAAAAGAAGAAAAAAGAATTAGAAATTATATAAAGAGCTCATAATTAGAGTCAATAGACCAAACACGTGAACATCAATATAAAATCCAATAAACATTCAATATAGAACTGAAACTAAATGGTTGTGGAAACTGTGATTATACAGAGAAAATGACCTTCACGGTGTTTTAACAAAAGTAAAAGTTTTGAGAGTAATAAGGGGAATGAATATATGGGAAAGTAGAAAAATTGCTGATTTTAGTGTTAGGGATTCTCTAGAGCAACAGAGTGGACAGAAAGTACATATAATTATGGAGGGGATTTATTAGATTGGCTTACATAGCCACTGGCTGGATATTCCCACAATGGCCATCTGCAAACTGAAGGGTCAGCCTTCTGGCTTTGGCTATTTAGGTTTTCTAGCTTTGGCTGCTCAGCCATGGAGCTGCTGCTCATTGAAGAACTGAGCTTCAGCAGGGCAATCAGCCATACATACATCCCAAGGCCAAAAGCATGGGAACTCCCTGAAGGGTGAGCAGTATGGAACCTCATCCTGAGGCTGGAGACTCTGCCGTCTGGAGTCTGTAGATGTGCCCATGGAAGAAGAATCTAGCTGGTGTGAGCATCCCCTTCTGATTTCCTCTTATCTAAGCCCCCAGCCTATTGGATGACGCTGCCTTCCTTGGGCAGATTTTCCTCCACCTCCATTTGCTGACTCACATGCCAACCATCTCTGGAAATATCTCATGGAGATATAAGTAGTCGGCTTTATCTAATTTCTAGATGTCTATCAATCCAGCCAGATTGACAGCCAAGATCACATTAGAAATTCCTTAACTTTCACAACAGAAACCAATTATTAATGAATAAATTGCAGACATAAAGTCTAAAGAAAATGTTAATAATTTCTGAACTCATATAATCTTGCAGTTTAACCCTGAAGAGAACTTTTAAAGTGTAAAGTAACTTGAAACAAACCCCCCTCATCTGTCAATTCATTTGCAATCATTTGTCTTGCCTTTTAAATTTACATTCAATAAAAATTACATTTATTAATTTTATCTTTAAACAAATACAAGATTCCGTTTTCACAAAATGTGTCAAGCCCATTCATCTACTGTGAGGACTCCAAATGTGGCTCGTGGAGTGGCAATCAAGATGACAAAGGTTCCAGGTAGGATATGTCTCACTACTTCCTCCTTCTTCTCTGTATTGTTTCCTAGTGCTTTTCTTCCAAACAACATGTATTACCTTCTGTGATGGTTAGGTTTTGTTGTCAACTTGGATCTTTTTAATTATCTTGGGTGGGTCTCTGAGGATGTTTATAGGAAGGCAGCCTCTCAGCAAGGGGCAGGATGTAAAGAAGCTCAAAGAAGCTGGAAGTAAACATTCTCTCCTGTGTGGGCAGTGCAGGAAGGAAATTCCAGAGACTCAGGAAGCCATTAAGTCTGGGGAAGGGTTGTAAGACCCCACCCTAAGGCTGTATAAAGGAGAAGAAATTCTTTTTGCCCTCCTGCCTGTTTCCTGTTCTGTGTGTGTGGTGTAGGTGATGGGTTTTTCTCTCTGCTAAGACTTTCGCTGCTATGGAACTTCCCCTCAATCAGTAGTTTCAAATAAATACTTTCCTCCCCCAAATTGTGCCTGGTTTGAAGATTCATCCGTGACATGTGGCTCACTGCAACACCTTCAAATTTCTTGAAATAGCAAACTGTTCTTTTCTATCTAAAAGTATTAGGAATCATGAACAGCCTGCTCCCAAGAGGATTTTAAGTTCCTCCAAGCATTGAAAGTTTTGTCTCATCCTTCTTTAAGCACTTATTGTAACACAGATGTGGCCCATACATAGCGAGTACTCAATAACTATGCTGACAGCTCAAAAATGTATTATATGGACTGTATGTACCTTGCAACTCAAAGTCTGTGAAACAGGACAATTACCCTCAATTACTGAGAACTAGCCAGGTCTTGGAGGAAGTAAGGGATTATTTTAAAAACTACACAAAAAGAGTAGAAATATCACTTCAAGTTTTCTATCTTGGAAGCTGTTTTACTCTAAACTTGGACTGCATTCATTTTAGCACACCTGACTCTACTTAATTGTGCCTCATCACCCACCCTGAGAAACATTTTTGGCCATTTGTGTTCCTCTAAACTATGGCTAGATAGTTGCTAATTGGTAATGATCTCTCATTTGCATACATCTTCTTGCAGAAATTCATCTTGCTGTATCTTAAGAGAAAAAATAATCACAGAAAATACAGGTGTGAACAAAGTCATGAAGCCAGCAAATAGCATTATGTGTAGGAACTTGAGCCTGTACTAGGTAATATAAAAGGTCTTCATGAAGCACAGAGCTAAAAATAATCAATTGAACTCAATCCCAAACCTGGCTAAATTTCAAAATTTACTCAATTGAGAATTCCTGAACAGATGCAGCTTCTGCCAGTACCTTGAAGACTATCAAGTACTTTCACAAAACCCTAGAAACACTATAATTTGACAAGAATCTGACTTTTATATCTGAATCAACTCAGAACATTGGTTATCTCCTTATCAGGATTTTAGTACCTTTCAAAAGTACCTTCCCTCTTTATAGCACAATACATCTGTCTCTTGAATTCAATATATATATATATATGTATATATATTCATTTGTCTCTATTGTAGCATGCTTGCTTAATTTACAGCAAGCAGAAAATAAGCTGGGACATATTTTGATCAAAATATCGATGTTTTAAGATTGAACACAATATTGGTTAAAAAGAATATACAAAAATACCTTTTTAGAAGCTTATATAAGAATGAAAATAAACAGTTTAACCCCACAACTTTCTTCTTTGCTAAAACTGCAAATGACTGTTACAGTTTTAAGTAGGCTTTTTGTTGTTTAAACTACACATCCATAAAAATTATAAAAAATTAAAGAAGCATGGATATAAAAGATTGCATGGCAGAACATGAACATTAACTGTAAGCAGTAAAGAAATGAAAGTTAGAAATACTCTCAAATATACAAAGGTTCTAGAATTAATCCTTTTAAACACATCCCACACACAGTATTTAAAAACCATCTTTGGCAAGGCCTACAGTTTAAAAGCCAAAATTGAAAACCATAAGCCTCTAAGAGGAATTATTTACCCGCAGTATTTCTCACTCAATCTGCAAGCAAGCAGCCTAGGATTTTTAAAGATGGCATCTTTTCATTTTGAAATGAGATTGGACATTTCAGGTCACTTTTTATAGATCCCCAAAGGATCTTCTAGAGAAATACTAGAAATTATAAATATTTAAAGGTATTATTTCTTGTTTTTAGTCATGTTCTGCACTGATTATCAGAAACTAAGTGATGTGGCCCTTACTTACAACTAACCATTTTTCCAGGATTAAAGGTCCTGGAAGCACAGAATCACCTGGGATAGATTATTGCCTTCCAGCTAGCCTCACGCTCACAAACTGAGGCATAAGGAGCAAGCCTACCTCGTGAAGAGGTAGGCAAATTTTGATAAAAATGCACATGCCACGTGCTATAAGGATCAAAATTCATTTTTATATACTCTGTGTGCACACAAACAAAACCTACTTCAAATAACTTACTTGCTTGTAAAAGCAATAAAACAACAGCAACAAAAATGAAAATCTAAACAATGGCCAAAAAATGCTCCTTAAATTTCAGAGTAACTACATTAGAACATATTTTCCCCTTAAAATTATTTCTGTCATCATTGACATACTCAAAATTTAAGAGGAGGGTTTCTGATGTTTTTCATGTTCAAAATCTTAGAAAGGAGGGGGCAAAGGCTCCATATTTTCAGTAAAAAAAAAAAAACTCAATCTCCTTGATAATACTACTTAACCCAGTTGGCATCATTCCCCAAGAGGGTGGTTAGCAAAGGAACTTTTCTACACTGTGTCTTAAAAATTCTATTATCAGGGTCCTAGACATCCTGACAGGATGTGGTCCACCTGAATGTGTCTGAGCAGTCATTCCCGGAGTGTGGCTACAATTTCACTTTTGTATCACTTGTCTATTGTATTAGAAAGTTACATTTGTAGGTTAACAGTTCCACCAAACATGGATATGAAAATTTATTTTTAATAAGACAATGTTGCAAGTTATGGTCAACCAACATCTTTTCACCAAATACTTCAAGCATAAAAAAAGAGAAGCTTTGTAAAAATATACAGAGACACCACAAATTGGTAGCTGCCCATAACATTAAACAAACATAACTCTTAAGAGTGGTTTCTTGGTCTAGAGAGATGGCTCAGCGGTTAAGGCACTTGCCTCCAGTGCCTAAGGCCCCCAGTTCAATTCCCCAGTACTCACATAAGCCAGACCCACAAGGTGGTGGCCCTGGTGTGCTCTCTCTCTCTCTTTCTCTCTCTCTCTCTCTCTCTCTCTCTCTCTCTCTCTCTCTCTCTCTCTCCTTGAAAAATGAATAAATAAAATACTTTTTTTAAAAAAAGAGTGGTTTCTCAACAACTTGTCATGGCAAATATAACCATCGCCTAGTACATGGAAAACTAACAGTTTTTTTTTTATTTTCTTTCTGTGCATCATTGCAACATTGTATTTCTGATAATTTAAGTATACAAACTATGAGTAAATGAATAATGCATGCCTAGATTTATACTATCCGTGGCCACTGGACTTAAGACTAGTCCAAGATGTAGATCTAGATTTTTACCCTAGACCTACACTGAGATTTGGATCTAGGTGTTTCCTTTTTCTTTGATTCTTTTATCATATCTGGAGCCATATTTATAATGTGTGCTGAAATCTGTCTTAAAGGTGCCTTTAGATTTCGTGTGAGATGCAGACCTTGAATGGGATTTAGCCTTCATTTCCTTCCTGGGCTGGGACTCAGACTGTGATCTTGAATTGGATTTAGATTGTGAGAAAGATCAAGGTCATTGTTTGTTTATATCATTGTCTACTGTTTCTAGGACTATAAGATCTCTTATTGTAATTAAAAGACTGACTCCTTATTCTCCTGCTTTGGTAGCTTCATCTTCTAGGAAGGTCTGTATCTGTCATAGTCAACCTAGGGTGAAGAGGTATCCACAGTCCTTCCTTCCTAGGCTCCCGGTGTTTTACAATCCCCCTTTGAAAACTCTATTTCAATTTGACAAATCCATTTTCTGTCCAAATTATGCAAAGCGTCTTCAGCACCATGAACATCCTCAAACTGAACATAAGCAAATCTTCCTGGACAAGTGCAGAAATCAAGTGGAACATACACTTCAACTATAGGACCATAGTGACCAAATTTCCACCATAAATCTTCAAATCTGGTGTCATCCATCATATTCCTAACCAACACGGATATGTTGGGGGGACTTAGGCCACAGGACATGACATCAGTATGAGTCTCTGTCAGGAGCACTAACAATTCAAACACCTACTTTATATATTTTAACCCTATATAAAAAGGGGGGCTGGAGAGATAACTTAGCATTTTAAGGTATTTGCCTGCAAAGCAGAAGGACCCAAGTTTGATTCCCCAGTACTCACATACAGTCAGATGCACAAGGAGGCACATGTGTCTAGAGTTCATTTGCAGTGGCTGGAGGTCCTGGTGCACTCATTCTCTCTATCTGCTTCTCTCTCTCTCTCTCTCTCTCTCTCTCTCTCTCTCTCTCTCTCTCTCTCTCTCTCTCTCTCCCTCCCCCTCTCTCTCATAAATAAATAATAAATTTTAAAAGGCCTTTGTTTAGAGCAAGATCTTGTCACTCAGTTCACTAATTTGACAAAAAACTTCTGTTTGTCTATCAATTGCTCCAATCTTTGTTCAGAGCACCTACTGTTACTCTTCTCCTTTGCTTCTTCCACTGCGATCTACACGAGCACATCTCCACACTCACCTTCAGGTCTCCGAAAGCCAGGATAGAGGAAACCCAACCATCTCTCTTCAACAATTCATCAGCCCTTTTCTAATGGCAACATGAAATACAGAGGCAAGTAGTATAAGTTTCAAAAAGTTGAAAAGTGTTCCCAAAGCTAACATCACTTCATTGTGGCTCACAGATGAATGATCAGTACCCGCCTGCCAGTATACGCTGCATTTTATGATTTATAAGACAAAGATCAATTTGCAATAAATTGAAGGAATGGATATCTCATGCAAATAGAACACATAAGAAGACTAGTTTATCTGTCTTAGCATTGACAAAGTAGACTTGAAGACAAAAATTATTACTGGAGATAAAGGTAAAATATTTCATAGCTTTATAGATGATCTCATGGATATGTTTATATATTAAGAAATCATAATAAATGCACATGTTCCCACTAACAGAGGTTCAAATGTCATGAAATAAATTATCACAAGACCAAAACGAGGCATTTCCAATTACAACTATACTTAGAAATATAAACCATTTTGTAAAGAAATTGATCAATGATTTTTTTCTTATCCAGAAAAAAATATCAGCAAAGGTGGAAGATATATAAAATACTTCACTAAAACCATCACCAACTAATTGACCTTTATAGAAACTATAACCAAAAGCATTAGAAGCAAGTGCCTTTAACCACTGTGTAAGCTCCCCAGTCCTGAAATAACAATTAGAAGATGTGTTGGTTTATATTGCTTGTTAATTTGAAAGGACCTAGAATCACCTATGGAAGAATTATCTAGATTAGGTTAATCTCTGGGCATGCCTAGGAGGGATTATCTTGATTAGGTGAGTTGAAGTGGGAAGCCCCACCTGAACTATGCATAGAGCCATTTCCTGGGCTGAGGTTCTGGACTGCACTGTATAAAATAGGAGAGAACTGGTTGAGCACCAATCAGCATTTGTCGTTCTCTGCTTCCTCACTGTGGGCTAAATGTGAACAGCTCTGCTTCAAGCTCTGGCCACCATGCCTTTCCTGCCTTGAAAGACTGTTATCTGAAACTATACGATGAAACAAGTCCTTCCTCCCTTAAACTTATTTTTGTCAACTATTTTTGTCCTAGCAAAGAGAAGGTCAGGAATCCAGAGGGAAATCCAAATCTAAAAAGAAGAAAAATTTTAAATAGTGACTTACCTTAGGAAGGTTAAAAAAATAAACTAAATGGAATGTAAGTAGAACAAGAATACAAAGTAGAAATCCATGAAGTCTACTTCACTGTTGTTTTCTATTTTGTGGTGTGGGTGAGGGTTGCTTCTCAGCCTATTGAGAGAAGTCAAGTGCAAGCAATATGGGGGAAAGCAATATTTGTTGTCTTGAAATGATTTATAAAACTGGTTGTTCTCTCAACAACACTGGTAAACACAAAAAAAAGGGGGGTATATTTTTGGTTGAAAGAGACGCATCCCTTCAGATCCCTTGATTTTTTTTTTCATTTGAATAACTTGAACTTAAGCTACTCAGCTGCTCAAGTGTCAGTTTTCAGATCCCTGTTCATGCCTGACTACAACCAGAAAAGTCCAGCTTGTTGGGAAACAACCAAAATATTTCTAACACACCTAGCTGTTTTTCATCCTCCATTCTAAGGAGCACTTCAAGCCTACCACAAGGACAGCTACAGCTGAAGCCACAACTCAAGCTCCAGAAAGCTTTGCTATAGTCATGACCTGCACCAGTCCAAAAAGCCTGGGAGAACTCTAGATGACCATGCTTACCTGACAGCTATTCTAACTCAGAAAGTTTGTGATGGGTGTAATGCTAAGGCCTGGAACTCATCCTGTGGAACCAGGACACTGGCATTCAAAGCCCAAAGCAAGAAGCTTCTCACCTTTGGGCATCTAGACTCATAACTCCCTGGCCTCTGGAGCCATAAGGCTCTAGGGCTCAGAATGTGTGGAGCGATAAGGCTCTGAGTCTCATCTCAGCAAACATGTCTTTTTCACTCAGGGGCCAGGTTTACCAACGCCAGAAGAGCTAAACAGAAAAAAAGGAGCACACTGTATTATTGTTAATATTCCCGCAATGAAAACTCACTAATATGATTTCACTAGTACTTTCTATGAAATATTAAAGAAAAAATAATGCCAATTTTACACATAGAAAACAATGGCAATAATATATTTGTCAATTAGGGCATCAGCATTAACCTAAGCTAAAATCAGACAAATGTGTTTCAAGATAAGGAACTAGAGATCAGAATATCTCATGAACATAAATCCAAAAGAACATAAATCCAAAAATCCTTAATATTATTAGCTTCATTAATATTTAATAAGAGTTATACAACAGGAAGTAGTTGGGTACGAGTAGATGTCAGGAATTCAAGGCTAGTTTATCCTTACAAAATCAAATGATGTAATGCATTACATTTAGAGAATTAAAGAGAAAAGTCTATATTATTTTCTCAACAGATACAGGAAAGACAGCTGACAAGATTCCACTTCAGTTTGCAATCACATTCTCAGTAAACGGAAATTCAAAGGTGATTCCTTAAATTTCTGAGTCTAACATCACATCTCATGGCAAAAAAAAAAAAAACTGAATGCTCTCCTTTAGACTGTGTTAATGAAGATCAATCTTTTTAAAAATCTTCTGTGCTATTTTTTTAATATCATGAAATTTTATTACAAGAATTAATTACAGATTTAAAGCTTTAAATAAAAGCAAAATCATTGAGAATACAAAAATGTGGATGACATTATAAATTAAGTGTGAAAAAGCCCTTTCTAAAGATTAAATAGAAAACAGAATACAAAACAACCAATCAGTTCAATTACACACAAAAATGTCAACATCTTGAATGACATGCGTAAATAAATAAAACAAAATAACACAGTAATAGGGAAAACATATTTGCAACGATTGATTTCATAACCCAGTAAGAGACCCTTCAAATTCAAAGCAGAGAATGAAGTAAACAACAGGAATATTCCATCTTATGAAATAATTAAGAATATGCTAATTTTCATAAGAAAAATATTAAATATATTTAAGCTAACTAATAATAAAATAATTTGTTTCCATTTTAGAGGGACAGAAGATACTAACTTAGGAGAAAGGTTAAAAACAAACCTGGTAGCAATGTGGACATAAGAACTTTTAGACTTTTCATTGAAATATAAATTGGTTAAGTTTTTCTAGAAAACAGTTTGTAAAACTAAATCCAACTGTGCAACAATAACAAATCTAACTAGTCATTTACTCCCTTCAGACACTCTGCTGCAGTAAATGCTGCACCCGCAGCATCGCATTTCCTCATCACAATGGACCCAGGCTATTGTTTTATAATCCTGCTTTTCATCATGAGAAAACTGAACCAAAGTCCTAGGTGTGCTGGCACATGCTCTAATCCCAGCACCTGGATACTGATGGAGGAGGACCAAGAGTTCAAGGGTAGCCTATGCTGCGTAGAGAAACCCCATTGAGAGAGGCAGAAGGAATTCAGTAGCAATTGAGGAGTTGAAATTCAAACCTAGTCCAACTGATTCCAGATTGTGTCATGTTATTATTTATGGTCATATACCCTACAGAAACATTTAAATGCATGTTACAGCAACTCAAGAAAAGAGAAAGGAGCAGCAGAGATTTACTCATTAAGGCATTATGGCCATTACTGAAACCTGGACACGACTGATCCATCAATATGATTTGGTTGATACAAATATCACAATATTATACAGCTTTTTAAAATTATGGGATATCTGTAGATATTATGTTTAAAACATTATTTCTTGAAATTACAAGTTATAAGGCAGGACTCTTATAATCTCATATGAATCTGGGAACTCTGTGTGTGTGTGTGTGTGTGTGTGTGTGTGTGTGTGTGTGTGTGTGTGTGTGTATTCAACTGTCTGAAAACATGTCTGACAAAATATACGTGGTTATATGAGATCAATTTACTATGAAATTATTTTTGGATTATTTGAAATATTAGTAAGGTATTTTTAATTAAAAACTACCTCAGCCTGGATTTTGAAGTGAGATTTCAGTTCATGTCACAGCTTGTACTGGCATATTTTTAAATCTCACTAACCTTCAAATACTTAATTTATTAAAATAAGACTAGTCTTACCTAACACATAGACCTGCTTTGAAAAATAAATTAAGTAACATCCATAATGTGCCAGTGCATTATTCAATAAATGAGTTCAATAAATGCTTAATGGTGTTGCCTATGAACGCCGTCTCCTCCAAGTAAAAACATGCACATCGACTCTCATAGAGAACTGCAGCTTCCTAGCACCCTTCACACCAAGGTCAGCGGGGAGAGACTCTGCCCAGCTCTGTGTCCACAATCAGACAAGACCCAGGAGAGGGGAGGGATCATCACGTCTGCTCTGAGCAGAGAACTGGGGACTCCAGGTCTCCTCGTCACCCATTTGAGCATGTGGTCTATTACAGCTGAGCAAACTGTAAGTGACTTAAAATATCCAGATCACAAGTATGCCAAATAATGAAATTTCCGGAGTATGCAAATTGAGCAATTTTAACAAGCGCTAGCAGAGCCTCTTCCTCGGTGATCCAGTGCAGTGTAGGAAGACAACATAACCATAAAAGAGACATTCAGACAGCGCCTAAATGGATTAGAAGCCGTTGCAGAGCTAAGCTGGTCCCTTTCCTTAGTCAAAAACTCTCATTAAAATAAATGAGCCTGCTCATTTGAAGGAGGAAAAAGAAAAGGTTTGGGCAACTCTGCTTATTAATGTTCTTATTAAATGTCTTCTGTCCATCTGTATTCAAGCTCATCTTTTCTTTCCTGAAACACAATTTGACTTTTCATGTATGAAATAATTAAATGTGTGTTTCTCTGGCTACTGCCATTGCTTTGTGTTCAACTAGTACATTTAAAATTCGCCCTATCCTTGGAACATTCCCTCTGCTTGCTGGTTCCTTTCTTTGCCATTCCAAAGCTTCCCGTAATGTTCACATGACTTGGTGCTCTGCTGAGCATCATGTAGGATCGGTCTGCGAAGTAAGAACATGTGGAAAAATGATGTGTTTTTGTCACACCTTATTAAGCGCTATTCAAAACACAATGCCCCAGAAACTAAATTGATTGTAGGTTTATAACCCTTCCTTTTCAGGCTAATGGAAACAATTCAGGGTCATGAAAGAAAGTATAGCTAGTGCCGCTCTGGGACTCAGAGTGTTCAGCCAGCAGTCCTGGCCTGGCTGAAGCCAAGTTCAGTTGGATTCCTTTCTTCTAGACCTTTGACAGACCATTGCCGATTAATGGCTACCAAGCTTCCCACACTTCTTGCAGCCTTTGTGATCATCTTTGACTGAATCTGAATTTTTTCTGAGGCTGGAAAATGTCAAGATAGTTTCAAGCCTCTATGATGTTATTGCATGTATAATAAATATTTTGATTTTTCGAGATAGGGTCTCACTCTAGCCCAGGCTGACCTGGAATTCACTATGTAATCTCAGGGTGGCTTCGAATTTATGGTAATCCTCCTACCTCTGCCACCCGAGTGCTGGGATTAAAGGCATGTGCCACCACACCTGGCTACATGTGTAATATTTTATGTGTTTTCCAGATACCAGTCCCAGCATTATGGTCAAAGCTCCAGAGATAGGCTGTACACTCAGGGAGACCCTGCCTTTAATTCCAGCTACGTACCATACCAGTGAGATTCTTCCAGCTTGGAACTATTTAAGCTGCCAGCCCAGGACTTAGTTGAAATGGAATCATGGGCTCTTTTTTTTTTTTTTTTTTTTTTTTTTGGTTTTTCGAGGTAGGGTCTCACTCTAGCTCAGGCTGATCTGGAATTCACTGGAGTCTCAGGCTGGCCTTGAACTCACAGCGATTCTCCTACCTCTTCCTCCCAAGTGCTTATGGGGCTCTTTCAACGTTTGAAAAGTAAAAAGGATTTCTTTCCCTCTCGGGTTGACCAGCAATCCCAAACCTCTGAGCCACATGGTGGTGAGGCAATGCCTTGATCCTGTCACCTACCCCAAGTGATCACTCACTCAATCATTACCTGCAGTGTGTGCTGCTCGATCAGAAAAACATCTGTGAACATTATTTGACAAATTGATCGCTAAATGAGCCATTAGCTGAAGGGGCCTTTGGATTGTTGCTAAGAAGCCAGAGTGGCTGCAGAAAGAAAATGCTTACAGATGCCAGGCAATGTCACAAAGGAGGGAGGAGGGTGAAGGGGGCCAGTATGGGAAAGGGGCCAGAGGAGTGGCAATAAACCTCATCCTGCAAGAAAAATCCACCTTCCCTAAAGGAAGCTGCTTATTAGAAGCAGTAGTAAAAGTTCTTGATTCCTTTGGTACCTCTAGGGAGAAATCCAAGCCTTTGTGAATTGAAGAAGAAAGAAAAGTAGCAATGATGTGCCTGTCAAGAATGTTAGTCATTGACCATCCTGATTGCCAAGAGAGGGCAGGTGTGCTGTTTATTATTGTTCTCAGGCCAGCCAGATAGTTCTTTAGTATTTCCCCTCTCTCTTCCCTTCCCTCCCTTCCCCTCCCTTTACCTCCAGTATGTAACAAAAGCCCTGTTTGCCTGGCCCAAGATACAAAGAGTGAGGAGGAAGGGAGAGGTTCTTCCCATTAGAATCGCTTGCATGACTTGGTTTGATTCCTCACTAAAACCACATGGTCTTCCTGAGAAATGCAATGCATCTGGGCGACTTCCCCACAGTGGCTCTAAAAATAGCCTATAAACAATATGCTGAAACTTAAAGGTAAATAAAATGCAGAGTGATGCCCAGGTTAAATTATGTCAGATCAATGAGAAGTAGGGACATAAATAGTCGTTAAGGAAATGCTTTTTATATAAATCTTGTAGGTTTCATGTTGCTGACAGATGTTAGTGGTTTTAAAAAAAATCCTAAAATAAAAGAGAGCAGATTGTTTTGATCCAAAATAATGCGTTTGCCTGTCTTGCATGGCATGGAAACGATTTTGATGCCAAATTCCCCAGAGAGGAAGGAGAGGCCCACAGGACTGAAGGGGTGCCAAATGCAGTAGCTTTGGGCCTAGGAAACTGTGGTACTCAGTTTCCTTTGGGGTCGCCGTATTAAAAGCTCTGGGTTACTGGTTGCTGCAGCCTCACTGGGAACACTCCAGTGACAGTGAAAAGAACCAGAACCAGACATCTGTGCTGAATCTGGGGCTCTCGGGACTGCAAATTTGGTAAATGCCAATAAAATCTATGCTGCATATATTTACAAGGGAGAAAATGCATCCATTATTCACAACATATGAAATTTGAGAAACCCTGGCTCTTTCCCAAAAGTCCAGATACTTTTCTAATAAAATAAGCAGTGAACTTCAAACAACTCTAAAGTCATGACATAACGGTACAATCACATCCATAACCCCTCAGGCTTACACTGTAACACACTAACCCAATCCTGTAATAATAACATAAGCCAGAGGAATTGAATTACCCACCAAAACAAGCCTCTTTCAAGTTAAGAGCACAGAGCTTTCCACCAAACAGCCTTTTTTAGGGGCAACAAAGTTTAATCCACTTACTTTCTTTACCAAACCGAAACATTACAATTCACATGGCTGATAAATATGTAAGAAAATTCCACTTGCTTTTCCTCCATGTTCCGTGACAGAGCTGTGGACGGTGCTGCTGTTCCAGATGCAGCCCCATTGGCTCTGTGCATCGTTGTTTTTCAAGACAATAAATCACCAGGAGAGACAAGAGAAAGGAGAAGGCACCAAAGCCTAGGGATGGGGATAAACAAATCCTTTTTCTGTGAAATGTTTACCTTTCTGTCTCTGACTCCCTTGATTCCTGGGGAATTCTTTGGTTTCCTGACAAAAGTGAAAAGAAAAAAAAAATCTTTCCACATATTGTCTTCCCAGATGGAATTATCAGAAGTTTAGCAAGAAAGTATAAATTATAAAGATATAAACTATGATAAGTGCTCAATAAGCCATTGAATGACATTTAAAAAATCATGGAACTCAAAAGGAAGTAGTTATAACTTTCAAAACACTGAGACTTCTGCTTATGGCTGGCTTAGATTTATGTTCCCACCTTTAGCAAGTAAAAAGCTAAATAAAATACATGAAACCTCACATTCCAGAATCAAATAACAGTCTAGAAATTGCAAGAAGGGAGAATAAAGATGAAAACAATTACTTTAAAATGTCAAGATTTGTAATGATAAATATAACTGTGTCCCATTGTTTAACAGTGTCTGCACACAGAGACCTCAACAGATACCTGCTGGCTAAATCAATTGCATCAAATAGCTAAGAAAAACTAATGATGGAATTGAGTTTTCCCAATGACCATCAAAGTGTGCAATTTGATCTGGGCTGGGGAAGTTCAAGGATCAGGTCAAAGTGATTGCTTTAGCCATAAAGCAAACAACAGTCAGAGATGAGAGCCCAAGCAGTTTGTAGAGAAGGGGGCTGGATGTGTTTGTGACCCCCCCAGCACAAGAGCACAAGGGAGACCTGGAGAACACACCAGTTGAAGACGACATCCATGTCTTCAAGCAAACAGGACAAACTGGAAGCTTAATTATCATTCCCGATTTATAATGAAGGGGGAAAAGCAGTATAGTTTTCAGAATGTAATTTATAAAACTGTTCATTTCAACCCGGTTCTAGTTTGGAAACTAGAATCAAAGTCTGACTCTAACCTAGGAAGAGAGTAGACAGTTATTTTACAAGTATACCGAAGGCAGAAAAAAAAGTTTGGATATCTGACTTGAAGTATTTTTTTAGAAGGATATTTCTAGAGTACCTCAATGGAAAATTCTCCTATCAAAGTCATCATTCCTTCCACCAGCTCTGTGTTCGGGGACCCCTCCCTTTCACCTCCTCAAGGAGTTTTCTCCTGTTTCTCCTACATTGTTCATCTCTGGCATCCTATACAAGATCACTTGTACCAACCTGTAAATGTTCAGCCTTGCTTGCAATGACCCTACAGGCACAAAGGCTTTTAAAAAAATTTTAAATATTTTATTTATTCATTTTCAAGCAGAGAGAGAGAGAAAGAGAGAGAGAGAGAGAGAGAGAGAGAGAGAGAGAGCACCAGGGCCACCACCTTGTGGGTCTGGCTTATGTGGGACCTGGGGAATTGAACCTGGGGCCTTAGGCACTGGAGGCTAGTGCCTTAATTGATGAACCATCTCTCCAGCCCCACATGGCTTTATCTCTATCCATTTTTGCAGACACAAAGTCCAGGACTGGAGAGATGGCTCAGTAGTTAAGGTGCTAGCCTGCAAAGCCTAACAACCCCAGATTCTGATTCCCCAGTACCCACATAAAGCCAGATGCACAAAGTGGCACATGCATCTGGAGTGCCTTTGCAGTGGCTGGAGGCCCTGAAACACCCATTTTCTCTGTTTATCTCTCTTCTTGCAAGTAAATAAAAGCATTCATTCTTATAATTAAGAAAAATTAACAATATCTTTAACAAAGTTTTTATCCAGGCCCAATGAACATGAACCTCTAGGAGGAGAATGTGGGGATTAATCTTTGTATAGGACAATTTTCTCCTCAGGTAAGTCTGGCATCCAGCTAGGGTTGAGAATTGCTACCTTAGTATTTCCCTAATTCTACCCCTCAATATCAAACACATCGTCTTCAGCCTCTGCATATTAAAACTCACCTGCAGAAATACTTTCAAATACCAGTTCTCCAGTCTAGGCTAGACAAGTAAGCCAGTATCTCTTAAGATGTTTCCCAGGTGTTGTTGGGTGTGAATGTAAAATGTCCCCATAGTCTCATGTGTTTGAACACCTAATATAGGTGGTGCTGTTTGGAAAGACCCTTGGAGGAGGAAGTGGGTCACTTGAGGTGGCCTTAAGATTTTGTAACCTGGCTTCACTGGCTATTTGTTTTCTGCTTCCTGCCTGCCAATGTGACCAGACCTACTCTTGCTCCAGCCTGCCATGCCTTCCCTGGCACAATACCCTCTAGAACTGCAGGGCAAAAATAGATGCTCTCCTTCTCTAAGTTGCTTCTGGTCAAGCATTTGTTCACAGCAACGAGAAAACAACTGCTGCACAGGCATTGGTATTTTAGTGCAGTAATTATAACATAAAGCCAAGGCTAACAATGGCTGGCCTAAAGCTTAGCGAAATGAATAAGGGTGGCTTTTCCTTAGCGGCTGTCTAGAGATACCTCATCACAACCTTATGGCTTTGAGCATCAAGAAGACAGAAGAAGAGTTGTGTCGGTCAACAACGCCTGTGCCAATTTTACAGCAGAAGCCATCTCCTGGCTTGACCATCCAGGAAGACCTAACACCAGAGTTGGTCCATTTTCACTATTCAAAAAGATACAACTATGGCCTCACTTCTGTCTACCAACTCACTTAGACTGTTTTAGTGAAAATGTTCCTTGTTATAAATGTCAGTGTTTTGTCACCTAAGTTAAATGATAGACAAGAAGGCTATGCAATAAACAGAAGCTCACCAGGCTCAGGTTGCTTAACCCTGCACCCTCCAAAGAAAGGCTGTTTCCTGGAGGACTGGCCTTTGACCAGCTCCTGGAAGATGACCTCTGAACCCTTGGAGCACCTGATTGGCAGTGTTTTTATAGGCATGAAGCCCTAGGCCATGGGTATCAGCTTGACCAGACAGTTTATGCTAAAGTATGACTTCTTGTGCATGTATGTTTTTGTGTGCCTGAGGCTGCATGTAGAACATACGAATCCATGTGACCACAGCTGGGCAGGAGGCAGAGTAACTAAAGTCATTCACTTGGGTGTTGCATGCCTATCACTGACCCCAGTAAAATTCCTGGACACAAAGACTCGGATGGATAATACTTCCCTGGTGGATAATGTTTCACGTGTATTGTCATATGCTCTCCTGGGGGAGCTACTCCTGTGATCATGCGTCACCACTGAGAAGAGACACCAGGAACCTCATGCCTGGGATCTCCTGGATTTCTCCCAAGTGGTTTATTTTTTCCCTTTGCTTATTTTGATCTGCATACTTCCTGTAGCAGCCATAACTGAACAGAAGCCTATACTTGTGAGTCCTTGCGCTGGAACATGGTGATACCTTGTTTCAACCAGGTGAACCTCCAGAAGTATATCAGCTGGTTATTCAATGTTAGAAATACTTTACTCTGAGAAATCCTGCTCTATGAATGGTGAGTGTCTCAGTGGTCCAAAAAAGAAACAAACTCCATTTAAATCATCATGAAGAATATCAACTTTTAAAATGTTTTATTTATTTGCAAGACAAGGGGGAGAGAGAGAGAGAGAGAGAGAGAGAGAGAGAGAGAGAGAGAGAGAGAGAGAGAATGGGTATACCAGGGCCTCTTGCCACTGTAAGCAAAATCCAGATATATGCACTACTTTGTGAAGCTGGCTTTACATAGGTACTGAGGAATTGAACCCAAGCAATTAGGCTTTGCAAGCAAGCATATTTAACTGCTTGAGGCATCTTCCTAGCCACAAAACTCAATTTTATGCATAGTTCTTTTGTTAATTGAACCACTTATCTATTAGTATTTATTATTCCTCCTTCTGTTCTTACATTCCTTGCATTTAGGAATGCCCTGAAATAAATATTTTGTCTATATCTGGGATTAACATAACTATGTTGGCAAGTTGATCTAGATTCCTAACCTAAAAAAAAAAACCTTATGTGCAACATGTTTTTATTGGAAACATGTATTCTACAGTACATCAGAATAATATATATATACATATATATATGTATATATGCTGGAGAGATGGTTCAGCAGTTAAGGCACTTCACCACAAATCCTAACAAACCAAGTTTGATTCCCCAGTGCCCACATAAAGTCAGATGCACAAAGTGGTGCATGCGTCTGAAGTTCATTTGCAGTGGCTAGAAGTCCTGGTGTTCTCTCTCTCTCTCTCTCTCTCTCTCTCTCTCTCTCTCTCTCTCTCTCTCTCTCTTTCTCCTTGCAGATAAATAAATAATATTTTTTAAAAATATAATCGGTCAATGACCTCTTTCCTCCACACACCTCCTCCCTAACTTCTCGACATCCTGCAGCCAGCAAGGACAGAGCTGTGGACTGCCCTGCTCCAGCCGCCCTACAGCACTGGCCAACCATTGGTGGAAAACAGAAGTATTGTTCCAGCATCTCACTTCTTCATTCCTCCAAAACATCCACTTTCTCCCCAGTCCTGGGCAAGTGCGGAAGGGTTATTGTTACATGGAGATAAAACATTTGAAACTCAGATTGCAATGGAGATGAATGTCAAGCTACACTTCATTGCAAAACATACGTGTGTAACCTAAAGATTCATCCTGAGAGCTTTGCTTGTGGCTCACTCACAGTACTAAGGAAAAGCAAGGCCTATGCTCGCTTTGGGCATATTAAAAGCTCTTGCAAACACTAACATGTGAGCATCTGAAGTTTCTCTTTCATCCTATCATGAGTTAGCAACCATCTAAGAGTCTGCAGGTTAGGTGATTAAAATGCTTGTCACATAGCACTGAGAAATATTCATCATTCATGACTCTGTTACCTTCTGGTGGAGGCCGAGATTGGAGGTACCCAATCTGGAGATTGAGGAAAGGAACTAGAAATAAAGGTAGCCACATAAAGTTCAAAAAGCCAAGGAAATATCCTCTCTTCAGGACCTTGAAAAAGAGACAACCCTTTGGACTCCTTGACTTGTACTCAGCAAAGATGACGTCAGACCTCTAATCACCAGAACTTGAAGAAAATCGCTACTAAGTTTGTGGTAATTTGTTACAGTAAAAACAGAAGAGCCACATACCATATATGTGGGTATATATATGGACCACACATTCTTCTCTGTCAAAAAAAAGCAAGAACTCCTGTTGAGAGGTCTTTTCGTAACACAGACTTTAACTTCAAAAGCTATTTTATCTAAGCCAATGTTTCTGAGAGGTTATCTTAAATTAGAGGTAAAATATCACAGGACGGAAAAAAATAGTATTTGGTAAATTTTTAAAATTACAACTTATCCAAAAGGTATTTGCCATGGTTAAAGATAGTCTTTGTGGGGAAAATGGTCTTTAAATAGAGAAAATAATGATCCTGTTTCAGATTCCTGCATTAGGGTTTATTACATACGATGTCTGGGTTATATTAAACTCCTGGAAATCAGGGTTTATAATGAAATGGCTGACAGACCCTTAACTTTAATAGCCTTTCCAAGTACTGCAATAGTGAGCATTACTTTTTAATGTCATAAAATGATGGTTAAAACACTACAGAATTTTCTCAAGACAGATAAGCAGGTGTTCAAGAGAGCAGAACTATTTAAACTTCATTGATTTATGTTCCGTCTTATATTGAAGGCTAAAAGTTTTATTGAATTCCCACAATAGGTACTCTGAACTTAATTTTCCAAAATAGTAAGACAATTTCAGGGCCCCGTATACATTAATTTCTTCATTTTTATACTTATGCTTCTATATTTTAAGTTACTAGACATAATAAAATAGAAGCTATAATCAAAGGTGTGCATTATTTTGTTTTTTGTTTATTGGCTGGTTTCTCAAAGCACACTGTGTGTAATAAAATCCAATGCACAGTTACTAAATCATATAATCTAGGGACACAATCCCATGACTAATCATTTAAGCTATACTATATTTCTGCCACATATTAGAATTGTGAATATGACCTACCTCCTTAGTGCTACGGAATATAAAATCTTCATTCTCCCTTCCCATTGCTTTTCCACTCAACCCCAACCCAGGATCTCTAGTGGCTCTTTAGTGGCCACCAGAATAAACCAATAAGCTAGAAATATGTTATATGATCTGTTATTATTTCTGCTGGTTTACATAAAGATCAATACTACTGTAACTATAGAACCCAATCCTAGTGATTTGGTGAAACTGATATTGACTACAGAATAAAATAGAACACCATGAGCTCTCAAAACTAAATGACAAAGAAAACTGAAAACAAATTAACTGTGATTTCTTTATACTTCTAGAGAAAATTTAATTAAGAGAGCAAAGGGGAAAATTCCAATTTTGTTTGTCAAAAAAAGTAGTTGGCAAAAAGTTTTGAAAGACTGTTCATTTTATTCCAAATGAGCAAGATGGTATATTCTAAACAAAATCTTTACACATCCAAGGCAAGCATTCACAGGGTCAGGTGGTGGGTCTCCATCACTCTATAATTGTAACTACTTTCTATGTTACCCCAGCAGGGATATCTCAGAGGTGATTGGAAGAGCCACCCTGGGTCTTTTTATGTCAAGCAAAGGAAACTGTCTCCAAAAGGGTGGATTGGCTCTCACACCCACAAGATCAGTGCTGTTGATGAACTTTGAAAACATCGATGCCCTCACTTGCACAGATTTGTGGGGTTCAATATGACACTTAATGTGCCTTGTGCAATTCCAGATACTACTTAGATGTGTGCACACCAAGTATAGTATACCAAGCCATGTACCGAGTGTAATAGCCATAGAGTACTTTTGGGAGCGGACACTGAGGATGAGTCAGACAGATTGTAGACAGACACACAGCTTACTGTGCTGTTCTCACTATTCCCCCAGGCTGTGAAACCAATTGAGTCAAACCTAGACAATAAAAGAGCATTAAGATCATACCAAGAAAAACCAAACAACACAATGGACAAAAATTTAAAATTTTAGCCAATAACAGTCAGATAACCTTAGTGCTCAGTTACATAAACATATTTTTTGCTTGTGTGTATGTGTATGTAGGTGTGTGTGCACTGAGCATATATGTGTGTATGCGCACGTGTGTGTGCACACATGCTGTGTGCATGTGCATGTGCCCTTGCAGCACCCCATGGGCTCACCTGGAGTAGCCAGAGCTTGCGGCAGGGTGGGAGGAGTTGGAGGTTCCGCTAGCTCCAGTGATTCTGGGGTCTCTGCTCTTCCCAGGGCCAGGGTTACAGATGCACATGGCTACATACAGCATTTTGTGGGATCCTAGGGACTGAATTCAACTGGCCTCTCAGGCCTCCTGAGGCCCTCATGCTTGCATAGGAATTGCTCTTACCCACTGAGCCATTTTTCCAGCCCCCTGTCTCCAACTTCCACCTGTGTGAACAATTAAATTTGTTAAAATCTAAGAAAATTGACAAAGACATATCTCTTCTTTTCCCATCTGTTTTGTCAAATAATAACTTATTGAGCAGTGTGACAAGGCCAGACATCGGGGAAAGCAGAACCCCAATCCTCTCGTTGCTTGTCCTCCATTGCTGGAAACTTCTCTAAGAGGAAAAATGTCATTTTACCACCCCACAGTGTTCATTATCTTCTGCCTTGAGTTAGAACAATTCTGCCCCACCTACCACCTCTCCCCACATTTTTTTTTCCAGGCAATTTTCATATGCAACTTACCTAAACGAAATCCCACAGGCTCAAAATTGTCTTTGGATGTATTGACAATAGTTTTCTAACTTAATGAACTTTGCAACATGTCCTTCCTCTGAAGTGAAACTGGCTGATTTTGACCAGACTGTTTTTATCTCTTTAAACTTAAAACTATTAGGGCCGGAAGAAGACTATCTCACCTTCTAGTTTTGACAATATATAGGAGAAAATAATATATACAAACATTTGAAATTGTCCTGATTCAAAATACTAAATATAATTCTAGAACACTAAAGCATGCATTTGCTTCAATATTCTCTAGTATAACACAGGCAACCTGTGTTAACAGAAGTGCATTTTAATCGTAAGTATATGTTAGGGTGATATTGTTCTTCTTTGGTATCCATAGCTAATATTTTGAAGAGACACAAATGGATAATTGCTACAATGTGCGGTTGATTTTTAAATCAGTTGGCTGAGAAAGACAATTATACTCTGTTAAGACAGTTATTTTGTTTGCTTATTTTGATCGTTCAATAAAATACAGTAAGAGCCTAGTGACTTCTGAAATATGGAGTCCGCTCTCCAGATGGTTAGAAAAAGAAATAATAGAGTATTTTGAGCCATTCACCAGTGCCATGAGAAAGAAATAAGGATCCAGAGAGGAAAACAGAAGTGTCCAGAAGGAAGAAACCTCATCATGGCAAACAGCTATGTTACAGAGCTGAGCCTAAGCATATGGGAAGTGTAGATACAGAGTTACTGTGCTGCCGGGCTGGAGAGATGGCTCAGCAGTTAAAGGCACTTGCTTGCAAAGCCTAATGGCCTGGGTTTGATTACCCGGTACCCATGTAAAGCCAAATGAATAAAGTGGCACATGAATCCAGAGTTCATTTGCAGTAGCAAGAGGCCCGAGTGTATCCATTTCCTTCCCTCCCTCCTTCTTTCCCTCCCCCTCTGTCTTCCCTTGCAAAAACACAAATAGAATTCTTACAAAAGTCTGTTCTTGCACATTAACATCTATTCCTGGATTATGGCTGTGGTGGGAGAAGCAAGGGAGAGACTGCACAATGGGAACATATCTGGTGTTGCACAAGGCACATTAGTTTAAATGCTTCACCTACAAGTCAGATTCTGGGGACTGAGAGAGGTACCTGTGCCCATACCTTAGTGAAAGGATGTTACTTCACCCAATAGTATCAGCTCTCACATACACAAAAGATGAAGTTGTGTGTGCTGGCAGGCTACCCTTGTGCCAGGGATATAATGATCTCCCAAGGAGCACTGGGTTAGCCTGCTGACTATACCATAGGAGCCAAAGTGACCTCTTCCCAGGCTCATATGAAGCAGTATCTTGGCCTTAGAAATAGGGAGATAACACATATCAGATACATATTTCTGGCATCAACTTGGTGTCCAGGTTTCTTCTGTACGTCCTGCTCTTGCTTTCTTCTCATAGCTGGCAAAGCCATCCTCCCCCCCTCCAATCTTGTCTGCCTTGCCCGCATTCAAGCCTTTATCACTACTCACTCTTGTCAGTAGGCTGATGGATTGTCCTCAGCTTCATGCATGTCACCCTCACTGAGCATTTATTAAAGTCAATGAATAAATGAATTAATGTCTACTGATTTTGACTCACTAACATTTATTCTTGGTCCCCAGCTGGCTGTGCTCTTTTGTGAGGTTGTGGAACCTTTGGACTGTGACCTAGCTAGCAGAGGAGGTCATGGCCTCGAAGGTGATATCCACATCTTGTTCTGGATCAAGATGGCTGCCTTTCCATCTGCCAAGATATGAGAGTAGAATTAGTAAGCTCCCCCCACCAAGCCCTCTTCACCAGGTTAGACTATGTTCCCTGAAGCTATGAGCCAAAGAAAACTTTCCTCCCTGATAAAACATATTAATTCTCCATATTCATGACCCTCCTGATTATGCGATAAAGAAAAATATTTTTCAGTATGAAGCACTTCTTAGTATTTGACTTTTGGTTCCCTATTTCAAATGAAAATTACAAGTATCTATCTATCTATTTATGCTACAATATTGAAAAATCTATAAAATACATATTTAAAATATGGAATATTGTCTCATCTTAAACACGACATTAATACATTTACCTAAGTGCACAAATATTTATGTATTCCTTTCCTGCTTATTAATGTCCTCAATTAATTTATATGACCAAATAATATCTAGTTCTAATAAGGGGGGAAAGCCACATAATTTTTTTAAATGTTGAGGTGTTTAAAACAGCTGTTCCTCAAAAATTATAGGGTAGAACTTCACAGACTCATAGCATATTTTCCAGTGAAATTATTCTGATGTGCTTACTAAGCAGTAATGTTTCATAGAAATAGAAAGGAAATTCTTTATAAGAGAACTAAAAATAGCATAACTCAACAGAATTTTTAAAAAAATATTTTGTTTATTTACAAGCAAAGAGAGATAGAGAGAGAGAGAATGAGCACACCAGGGCCTCCAGCCACTTCAAGTGAACTCCAGATGCATGTGCCACTTTGTGCATCAGGCATTACATGTATACTAGGAAATAGAACCTGAGTCGTTAGGCTTTGCAAGCCAGCACTTAACCACTAAGCCTTCTCTCCAGCTTTTAGCACAGTTTTTAAATAAAAATACACTTCAAAGATGCCTTAGAAAATACTACTCAAAGCTGGAGAGATGGCTCATTACTTAGGAGCACTTGCCATTTGAGCACAAGGGCCCCTCAGGCTGGAGACCTGCCAGGTGAACACTCCATAACCCACATAAAAAGCTGGGTGAGGAGCTCAGTGGTTAAGACACTTGCCTATAAGGACTAAGGGTCCAGGTTCAATTCCCCAGTACCCACATAAAGCCAGATGCACAAGGTGGTGCATGCATCTGGAGTTTCATTTGCAGTGGCTGAAGGCCCCTGCCATGCCCATTCTCTCTCTCTCTCTCTCTCTCTCTCTCTCTCTCTCTCTCTCTCTCTCTCTCATAAATAATAAAATGTTTAATTTTTTTAAAAAACTGGGTGAGGCCATGCATGTCTGCAAGCCCAGTTTGAGGGGTGGGATATGACCAGAGAGGGTCTCAGACAGTAGATCCAGGATGAGGGAGAGGTCCCATCTCAAGGAAATACACACATAAGCAATATAAGAAGGACCTCTGATACTCTCCTCTGCAGGCATGTGATCACACCCCCCGCCCCCACACATACCCAATATATACACATTTTGGAGATATATAATTTATAATCAGGATAGCTGTAATCAAGCAGGCACTCTGCATGCATATAAAACTGTAGTATGTTGTTAGTTTGTTTCCACTACTTTTGAATAGGTTTAAACGAGACTGCTTCTTCAGACAGAAAAATCCAGCCCAAAAAAAATTACATTTGCTTACAAATATATGTTAAGAAAACAAAAGGGGAGGGAGGGAAGAAAGAAAGGAAGAGAAAAGGAGAGGGAGAGATAAAGAGAGAGAAAGGAAGAAAGAAGAAAAGAAAAAAAGAAAAAGAAAGGAAGGAAGGAAGGAAGGAAGGAAGGAAGGAAGGAAGGAAGGAAGGAAGGAAGGAAGGAAGGAAGGAAAAGAGTCTGGAACTTGAAATAAAGAACAGAATAGGCTTCTAAATGGGGTCGTCTGTAAATAAGAATACTAATTCTTATTGAAATCCACTATGTTTAAAACTGAAAAAAAGCTGAATCAGGTACATTGTTGTGATTTCCTGAGCATTTGTCCTGCAAGCTAATTAGAAACCTGAAGCCAGGACTTGGTATTCCTCGCATGTCCTGGAAACCTTTGTGTTGCTTCTCTCCGTGCCAACCTCCCATTTGGAAGCAACCCAGAGCCTAACAATCAAATAAGTCTGTGAAGTGAGGCTTCATAATCCCGATGTATATCACTCATTGAGAAGATGAGAACAATAACTTAAGTGTGCTGGGTGAGAGACAAAAGAATGAGGAAAGCTATGCTATGGCAATCAGTATAAATGGCTTTCCATCAATAGTGCGTTCAGCTCTTTCTAAAACAAGCATGTTGTTTCTCTGCTTTTGTAAACAGATATGTCTTTAAACATGCAGGAGCAACCACACAGAGAAACTGGAAATCAATCATGTCAACATCGTGCTCTGCTTGTTTCTGAACCGTAGGCTGGAATTCAGCTAACCCAAACTTGACTGAATGTTAATATAACAACTGGCAACATGAATAAAGAAAAGGATTCCAAGAGTCATGAAAATGAAAATACAGTGTGTGACATTGATCTAAGTTTTGACAGACGTTTTTGGTCAGCATAACATATGAGCTCAGAAATGAAGTTCCAGCCATGTACCTTTCAGAAAAGACTTCCTCTATAAATAAAGTTGTTACAGAAAATGACTAGCAGCATCATACCCTAAGCATCTTGGCCAATAATAAATTGAACATTAATGGAAACTGACTATTTCTTACATGTCCCCATGAACTAATAGACTAAACATCCAAGGCATCTGGAATTACTTGCTCGGCTACGGGCTGTCATACAGTTTATCATCCCAGGACCTATCTGACGTGGCTGGTGCTCTTAAAAGCCCCAGTAATTCTGCTGCTGAACTAAATTCCATTTTGAATAGCTGCAGCATGTGTTGCTCATCAGGACAGGAGGGACCAGAAAGGGCTTGGAGAGAATGACTTATCATGGAACATGCACAGAAAAGAAGAATAGGAGCAATGCATTATTTTTAAATTGTGTCTGGCCGGCATGTCAGTATTGATTGAAGAATCCAGCAGCAGCAGAGAAAAGAGTCGAGTCTGTATTCAGGGCTGAAGAGGCAGTTCTCCCCTCTCTTTCTTGTCGACTGGCTAGATCAGGCTCTCATTTTGAGGGTAAACAATAAAAAAAGTCATGAGCATCAGTGGGACCTCTGAAGAAAATGTTGCTTCCAAACCCCTCCCTACCATTCAATAAACTTAAAAAATAAATGAGGAGCCTCCCTTCCCTCCCTATCGAAAGGCAATTTAATGTGAAAATGTTTGCTCCTAAGTGATGGTCTGTGCCATCATGCACCAGCAACTCAGTGCAGAATATCAACTTGCCTGCTCTGGATGAAGCCACTCTGGAGTTTGACAGAGCCCACAGCTAGGAAAGGAGGCACTTGAACACACGAGGGAAGGTTGCACTCTTATTTCACAAGATGGAGAATTATCTTCCGATAGAGGGCTTTGATGTTATTCACCTACTAACAATATCACCATTTCCTCCCAGCTCTCCATGCACAGGGAATAAAAGACATCATTTGCTGACATAGGACTCCACACTTTCTGCTCAGCATACTGATCAACAGGCAGCATTCAGTATCTCTGCTAAGCTACCACATAACCTTCAAATTGGTCTTTTAACACTTCAAAATGCCGGTCAAAATAATTTACCATTTTACAGAATAAAATGATGAAACAAAGAACTCTAACCATATTTTTCCTCCGTTCCTAAAATGTAGCTTCAGTGCCCTGGGGACTCCTTTCATCTCGGCTAAGTGCTGGCTTGTGATGGGATTGTTAACATAGCTGGCCACCAGATGAAGCGAATTATCTAAACTGCCAAGGTTCCCACTTTCTTTCCAATTTAAACATCAATTTAACACAGAAACTGAAGGGTATTATGAAAGCT
This sequence comes from Zapus hudsonius, assembly GCA_004024765.1. Classification (NCBI taxonomy): domain Eukaryota; kingdom Metazoa; phylum Chordata; class Mammalia; order Rodentia; family Dipodidae; genus Zapus; species Zapus hudsonius. Next base: position 56,398 of record PVHP010002804.1, on the reverse strand, counting down.
TTAATATGAACCATTTCAAACATGAAAAAAATTGGAAGGTTTTTTTTTCAAATAGCCAAATAAATAAGCAATTTTTTTTTAAATCTAAAGATGAGTCAGGAAAGTGAATTTTACCCAAGCACACAGTGCACTTTAGCCCACAACAGTGGAGAAGGGCCACTTGGTCTCCAGTAAGCACGTTTTTCCGAGCAGGGAAGGATTTTCCTAGAGAAAGTAATCTGCATGAACTTGTTAGGTCATTAACTAAATACAAATGATCATCTACCAAGAGAAGTCTTTTGATTTCAAACATTTTGAAGTGCATGCCATCAATGTGGATAGCCTGGAATGCATTTCATAGTCTTGTCTGAATTATAAGGTCTTCTCATTATATAACTTGCTTTTCTCATGGAAATCTTTTCTCCACTTGGATCACTAGCTGTTAACAGAATGTGCAAGCATATGTCCTGCATATCTCTTTGAAAATGAGACACTTCATAGCTAATTCATAAAAATAAAAACCGATGCTTTCTTATACAAAATAGAGCATTTACTAGTATATTCCACTTCAAATAAAGAATACAATTTGAACCAAAAGGATGTGAATAGTTAGCAGACATATCTTAATCTTTGCAAGTGCTTACAATGTAAGTGCTATTTAATATATAAAGTAGGCATTCATAATTAAAATATTCCCTTAATAAAATATGAGATTTGAAGATTTAAAATTATATTGAAGTGAAATTTAATAATACACAAAATAAATATATATAATTTTGTCATCAAAAATCATTCCTTGGAGCTGGGGAGACGGCTCAGTTAGTCAAGTGCCTTGCAAGCATGAGGGCCGGAGTTCAATCTATTGAACCCATCTTTCAGAAGCTAGGAAAGTTGGCAAATGCTGGAAATACCAGTTCTGCCAAGATAAAGACACACAGTGGCCCCAGGCTTGCTGACCAGAAAGTCTGGCCTACTTGGCAAGCTCTAAGCCAATAAGAGATTTTGTCTCAAGGAAAAAAAAAGTAGTGGACAGCATTCCTGAGAACAACACCCAAGGTTGTCCTCTAGCCTCCGCACACACGTACACACTTGCCCACTCAAACACACACACACACACACACACACACACACACACACACACACACTCCTTTCTAAAAGTTAACTGCTGTACAGATTTTACTGCAGAAAATAGTTGTTAGATTTAATTATTTATAGAAAGAAAGGGAGAAAGAAAGAAAGAAAGGAAGGAAGGAAGGAAGGAAGGAAGGAAGGAAGGAAGGAAGGAAGGAAGGAAGGAAGGAAGAAGGAAAGAAAGAAAGAAGAAAGAGAAAGAAAGAAAGAAAGAAAGAAAGAAAGAAAGAAAGAAAGAAAGAAAGAAAGAAAGAAAGAAAGAAAGAAAGAAAGAAAGAAAGAAAGAAAGGAAGGAAGGAAGGAAGGAAGGAAGGAAGGAAGGAAGGAAGGAGGAAAGAAAGAAAGAAAGAAAGAAAGAAAGAAAGAAAGAAAGAAAGAAAGAAAGAAAGAAAGAAAGAAAGAAAGAAAGAAAGAAAGAAAGAAAGGAGAAGAGAAAAGGAAAGAAAAGAAAAGAATAGAAAAGAAAAGAAAGATGTTACTATGTAGAAATTCTCCAAACACAACTTTCTTCTTCCTATCGGTGCTATTTGGGAATGTACAAGATGATGAAATGCATATGCGTTAATCGTATGTCATAAATGACTCTGTGGAAAGTAAAGGGTAATTGCCATATAAGGATGGCACTGCTTTCCACATATGGAGTGCACGGGAACTGTTATTGACAAACCCAGAGCAGCCATATGCAGTGCTCAATGGCACTTCCAAATATAAAATACAAATACAATATGTAGTACATCTACAGCATGTTACATACCAAATGATCAAGCAGTTTACTGAAGATTAGCATCTAAGAAACATATACTACTGAAAATTCCATATGCATCTATCAGTGACCTTTTTTATTGCTGGAATCATCGGATTGATTTTATGTTAAAAATAAATCTTCAGAGAACTTTTTGGCTAAGGGTTCTTTGTGACAAATTAAAGAAAGTTTGAGAAACATCTTGTCAAAAGGGACATTAAAGATCAATGTTTGATTTTTAAATGGGAACACTGAAGCTCACAAATGTTAAGTTGCTTAGCCAACATTGCCAAGCCTATTAATGGCAGAGTTCAGATGGCAGACCAAACCCTGAGTGCAAACCATCCTGATTTGTTCCTTCTTAATACCCAGGAGCACATGAATACACACACACACACACACACACACACACACACACACACACACACACACACACTTCACTGGCTCCTCTGTTGCCCAGCACAATAATTATTACAGAAATAATCATCACAGATCCAACCTTGGGTCTGATGGCACAACACCACTATTCCCTTCCCAGAGTGATTTCATGGTGTCGGACACACTTCCCTTGAATTCACTGAGGAACAGGAGGAGGTGTGGACTTTGATAGAAAAACAGAACCAGCTCCATGAAAGTCATAGCAGAACTGAAAGGGCTTAATCCTAAAATAGATTCCACAGAGAATGAATGCCTTTGAAGGGGATGTTTGTTTAGCTTCCAGAGCACTTTAAAAAACACTTCGAATGGGTGCCAAAGCTGCCTCCCCATGCCACTGGCCATTACTGGAAGGCAAAGGGGAAAGGCTGACGACTGAGTGCTATGTGGCTTTCAAGCCCACACTTCAGGGTTTTGCAGCCCTGCTCTGTCTCTGCCTCCTCTGTCATTATAGCAGGAGCCGCTCCCATTTATGCCACCCTGGAAAAGTGTGAAACCAGTCAAGAGCATTTCCAGGTCTGAGCCTAAAAGTAAAATAACAGAATCTGGCCAGCCACTCAGCAGGCACTTCTTTCCCTCAAAAGAACCTTGGGAGCTTTCAGAACTGAAATATCAAACCTCTAGACAAGTTCTTAGTAAATTAAAACAGTGTAATAACTGTTTCTCCCTGAATATCATCTTTTTCATTTCAAGGCAGTCACAGATCCAGCCAAAAACATTCCCTCAAAGACAGTATTATAGGAATTCAGTGAATACAGTGTGTTCCAACTTTAACAACCATGCCAGAAATTCTCTAGTTTAGATTTGGGGATGAAAAGAGAGTTAATTTTTAAATGTTATCAAAACAGATAATGTTTATGTCAATCACAGAAGTGCTTAGTTGTATCTTATATGAAAAGCTAAAATTGGAGATCAATTATATGACTTAAGAGGAATTGTTAAGTTTTAAAACCATTCCCCAAAACCACCAAATTTAATAATTCAGCATGCAGCACTGTTCCTAAGGTTCTGGGCACTGCCATTAACCAGGCGTATAAAAGGATTCTGTTCTCATATTAATCATTCCAATTCCTTTCCTGGCTCAGTAAGCCCCACTCTCCCATTGATCCAATTACAGTGAAAATTGCCCTGTGTTCACTTTCATCAAGACATTTTAAAACAGATCCAATGTGGTACATAGAAATATGTTTAAGGAACCAAGCTATTCACTAGCCATGTTTTTATTGTCAGCTTCCTAAGAAACAAAAATCAATAACATGCAGGTTATCAATCACATGATTGAAGTATGTACCCACCTGATTGAAGAATGTAACCACCTTATACAAACCATATTGCATATTACTCCTCAACAATGAAGCACTGGTCAGCTGATCCAATGTGCTACTGCAAAGGGCATTGCAGGCTAGACCTGAGTCCCTGACCAATGATAGCTGATATGTTCCTTATTGACATGATCAGTTACATGGTCAGTTACATGTTGAGGTCTTTAGATTCAAAGTCCACAAAAAAGAAACAAACAGTGAGATCATGAGTTTGTTGCCAGCCATTAAAAATATTTTTTATTTATTTGTAAACAGAGAGAGATAGAGGAGAGAGAGAGAGAGAGAGAGAGAGAGAGAGAGAGAGAGAGAGAAAGAGAGAGAGCATGCCAGAGCCACTGCAAACCAGCTCGCATGCACCACTTTTTGCATCTGGAGAAGTGAACCTGAGTCATTGGGATTTGCAGGCAAGCACCTTAACTGGTGGGCCATCTCTCAAGCCCCCTAGTTAGGCATTTTGAATATAGTAAATCAAGTAGTGATAGGTGAAATGAGCACTGATGGAGTTACACTTGAATTTAGATGCTAGGAAGGAGCCATGCCTCCACAGAAATTCAGAGACAAATATTCTCACAGTGTTGTCCCAAGACCAGTTCTTCTATATCTTCATATTATTTATTTTGAGGATGTCCTCACAGAAGCATTAACCAATAATCATTACTATAGCATGGAAAATTGACAGTTTACTCTATGCAGACTAGTAGAAAGAAGTGAGAGGTTATGAATGAGGGGTAGGGGATGGGGGGAGGGGAATGGCTTAAGCATGAAGCTAAACCATATTAGGTTCAAAAACATAAAATTCTCACGAGCATACTGTAACCTATGGAGCAAGTAGTGGGCATCAACTGGCAAGAGGGGCCATGAGTAGTAGGGGAGAGAGTCTAAGCCTGTTGATCAGTCTGACAACCCCTGGTCCCAGCCACCAGTTCCTTCCCTCACTGAGCTGTTGACCAAAGTGACCCACGAGGTTCCAAAAACAAAACAGGATTCTGTCAAGCTCTTGAATGATCTCCCCAGGCCTGAGGCAAAACCCGGTTGCTAAAGAAACCACAGAATGCCATCAATCAGCATCGAGAGACCCTTCAAGGTCCGGAATGGTATCAAGCCCCCAGAGGGCAGTTAGTGTAATGCTAGAAGGCACTGCACAGGCTGCCAGGGGAAACTGATCAATGACAGCTGGAGTAAACAGAGACCACTGACATGAAACACAATCTGTGGCCATGAGTAGGCTGACCACACCTCCTACTGGGAGAGAACAGTGAACCAAGAAAGGAGCACTTGTGCAATGGAGGAGCCTGGGCCTGGGGGAGACAATCAACAGCTTTCAAATTTGGCCAAATTTTCCACTTAGTGAGGGGGAGCCCTTGTCTGGAACTTGGGATTCTGGGCGATAGGCACTGGATCCCGTACTCTTGGGCTCCCAAGACAAGATGCACTATGGGAGCGATTGACAGGGAGGCTTCTAAAAATAGAATCTAGGTAACCCAGAATTGTGCATATTTTTTAACCTACACTGATCTCACTCTCCAATGGAGATGGTGTTTGTATTTTTCAGGATGCAGCGAGAGAGCTGTGGCCCATCTAACCCTACCAACTGATAGCTGAGATCCTGGCAAGAGAGGAGCCACCACAGTCATATCATGGAGGATCCATATGGAACCCCGCAGAGAATGACGGGATGAACAAGGGACCCACAGCCACAGCCATTCAATCAACTCAGGATAAACCAGTGAGACAGAAACCAACGATTCTCGACACAAAAACCCCTAAGCTCACAACATTAAAGCATCCTTAATACTCACCCACCACGACTCAGGGAACTGAGCGGAAAAGGGGCGGAAAGATTGTGAGAGCCATGGTGGGGGAGACTATCCAGAGGCATGGCATCCCTCAGTAACAACATACTAGGGCCAGGAGAACCTGGCTGAATACTAGGCTATCCATGGTCCCCTGTCACGAGTACTGATCCAGACAACCCATGGAGGAGGATATCCAGCTGATTGGGGATGGGGGAGGGGGACATTGGAGAATTGGGGATAACAACTCATTGTTTGCCCACTAAATAATGTAACTCATTATGGACAATAAAAAAAAGAAAATTGACAGTTTAGAAAACCTCATTTGAAATGAGGTCCAAGAAGACATTTTTTTATTTCTCATTATCCATCACGTTTGCCATTTACCTGTACTAGAATGTGATTTGCATAATATTACTTTAAAATAATGTGTTCTGAATATCGTGATAATAATATACTGTTTATTTCTGGCAAATATAATAAAATGCAGTGGTTAATTTGAAAAAATACACTGAATTTTCTGGTAAAAGAGAAGAATATCTCTTTGCTGTAAGTGGTCTAGACGTAATAGCTAGCACCTTACTTCCTGAGGTAGGGCTCAGGGATCAGCACTATAGCTATCAATCAGCTGGTGACTTGTTAGAAATACAGAATCTCAGATGCCACTGGACCTCATAAAGCAGAATCGATATTTACAAGCTCCTCAAGTGATATATATGCACTCTACATTTTGAGAAGCATAAACGTAGTTACCTTTGATGCTAGAACTACGGAGAAGAATCAAACCAACCGTATGACCTCTATTACTTCCTATAACCCATAGAAAATGTCATTCTTCCTTTTCATATATATTTTATAGTCTCAGAGCTAAGCAAGCAAAAGCCAATAGATTGCCTTGACACCTTTTGGGAAATTTGTTTTCTTAAGGTCACAAAATCAAATATTTTGGAAAAGAAAATGCAACATTGGGTCTGGGGAGATGGCTCAGCAGTTAAAGGCACTTGCTTGAAAAGCCTGCTGGCCTGTGTTGAGTTCCCCAGTATCCATACAAAACCATATGCACAAAGTGATACATGCATCTGTAATTCATTTGCAGTGGCAAAAGACCCTGCTGCACCCATTCTCTCTCTCTCTCTCTCTCTCTCTCTCTCTCTCTCTCTCTCTCTCTCTCTCTCTCTCTCTCTCTCCTATTTAGCTGCCTGTCTCACTGTCAAATAAATAAAAATATTTAAGAAAATAAAACAAAGCATTGAAAACTAAGAGATTCAATACTAGTTTTTCTTGTCAATATTTCATGTCATTTGTAAATAAGTCTCATTTTCTGTGTCCCTTTTGTGTTTGAAACTGATGCAAGTTCTTGGAATTCAACACTGGACAAAACAGATATAATCTTTTCACGTCAGCTTCCTATCTGAACATTTTAGGCAAAACATTAGCACAGATATATGAAGAACATAAGAAGAATGTGCCCTGAATTGCAGGAAATATGATGGGTGAGCTGGGAAGATAGCCCTGATTCATAGACACGAGCTGTCCATTTTGAGCAGATGACTGAGCTCATCAGGCAAAGAGGAAACATTTCTCAAGCCTGGAAAAGGGAACAACATAAGGGCTGGTTTTCAAAACTATATCCCTGGCATTGATGGGAAAGCTAGATATAGCATAAAAGAGTCTGAACACTAAACATCCAGTTGGGGAGTAGGGAGGTAGATTGGAGCAAGGAAGGAAAGATAGTGAGTTTTACTTTGAGCACACATTGCTTAAGAAGCACGAGGACAGGAAGGCATGAGAATCTGCTCCTCAGAGGAGATGACAGAAAAATACACATGAGTAAACCTACAGTGTCAAAATGGAGGGTGCTGATATTTTGAAGGAGATAGAATGGATGGATAGATAGATAGATAGATAGATAGATAGATAGATAGATAGATAGATAGATAGATAGATAGATAGATAGAAACGTGACAGTATTGTGTATAGTCACTTCAGATAAGGCATTGGAACTACAATTGGCCAAAATTATTTTAAATATCAGCATCAGCCTTTAAGACAGAAGAAATGGGGGAAATAACAAATATAGAGGTGACAACTGCAGGAACACACTGAGTATGATGTTCTATTCCATAGCCATGAAGAGGAGTTGGCAGAAAGCTTCTCTTGTGACTAGATTCTGATGACTGATCTATACATCTATCATCTATAAACCTAAGGGACTTATAGTCACAATATGTCTTGCCTTCACAGTTGTGTGAGGTCAAAGGTAGTATATGTTTAGTTCTCAATAAAATGTCCATTATGACTTGTATATAATGGGTCTACCCTAAAAGGCAACTATGTATGAGGTTTTTGGTCCCCAGGTGGCCATGTTATCTTGGGAGGTTCTGGGAATTTTAAGAAGGGTGACCTGAGCTGGGAAGATAGCTCAGGTGCTTGCTAGACAAGCATAATGACCTGAGTTTGGATTCTCAGAACTCACATAAAGCCCTATGCAGTGGCAAGCATCTCTAATCCCAGCCTTCCTACCATAAGATGAGAAGAAAACAAAAAAAAAAAAAAAAAAAAAAAACTCTAGAAACTCACAGACCAGCCAGACTGGAATTTGTAGCCATGAACAATAGAGACCCTGCCTCAAACAATGTGGAAGGAGAAGTTTGTCACTCAGTTCTCTGCCTGCCATATAAATGTTGTGGTATGCATGTACCTGCACTCATAGATTCAAACACACACACAAATATAATAAGCAAAAGATAGGTTGGACCTAGGTGTAGAATATAGGTTTCTGGGAGCCAGACCTTGGGAGTATCTTATCTTGGACACCTCTTCTTCTTGTCCACGATGAAGTAAACATACATAAGCTGAACCCTCTGAAATAATGAACCAAAATACATTCTTTCTCCCTTAAGTTGTTTGTGTCGTGTATTTTGGGCACAGAGACAAAAAGCTAACTAATATAATGGCCTGTTATCTATATTAGCCTATGCACATCTTTATGAATATCAAAAACACAAAGACTTCACCAAATAGCAACAAGGAAAAATGAAAGAACACAGAAAAATGAGATGAGCATCTGTTTCAACTTCTGGCTCAGAAACGAACTTCCCCTTCACATGTAGCCATGATGGAAAAGTGGAATATTAGATCTGTTTGATTTAGATATTCAAATGTTAACCCAGTTTAGATAATCAAATGTTCTTTCAGCTACTATTTCTCTACTCAAACAGTTAAGAGAATTACAGAAGATGTGAGCTAATAAGGCATTAAATGCAGAATTGTATTTATTTAAAGCATGTGTTTTGCTTTTTATAAATCATCTACCTATAAGAAGCAGCATGGAATTGCCAGTCCCAGAGTTTAAGACATTGCTCTGGAGCATCAACTTTGAACTTCAAAGACATAGATATAAAGAACTTATGTGTTTTCTCTTGCTTACCAGCATTCAGGGCATGCTTGGCATTCCAGGTCAGAAACGGATGGTTTGATACCTACCACCAAACCCCAATAAAAGCACTGAGGATGTGCTGGTGGGTGGTCTAAAGAGAGGACAGTGAAGGCTCTGGCTCTGGCTCTGGTAGTTGCAGACAACACACAGACACAGACACACACACAGACACAGAAACACACACACACACACACACACACACACACACACACACACACACTACAGAGAGGAATTGGATCCACAGGAAATTCTGAGGACACTATGTGGGTCAGAGAAGCTTCCTTTCTCTGGAAGGAGCAGAGACAGCATCATCAAATTCATTTCTGGGACAGATGTTGGAACAGATGCTCATCTGATTTTGCCATGTTCTCTCTCATTCTTTTCTTATTGCTATTTGGTGAGGTCTCTCTGTGTGTTTGACCTTCATAAGAAAGTATAGATTTCAATATAATAGAAGCTAATGAACAGGGTATATTAGCACTTTGACCAAATACTTGACATAAACAATTTGAGGGAAGAAGAGTTTATTTGAGCTCATGATTTCAGAGGGTTCAGTCCATGGATGTAGACAGGAAGCAAAGAGGGGACCAGAGACAAGGTCCTGCCACAGAAGAGAAGGAAAACACAATGAAAGGTAATAGAAAAGGAAACAGAAAAGGAGCCCTGAGAGAACAGCAAACTGAACTGATAATGTATTCAGAGTCACAATGTCATTATGGATTCAAGTGAAAGAAGAGAAAGTCGCCTGGACTCATTTCCGTAAACACTAAATGTGAGACCAAGTGCCACAGCCAGCAAGAAAGGTGATGGAAATCAACCGACAGTGTTTTTCAGGGTCTGACATGAAACTAAGCAAGGGAGTCAACAGAGCCTTCCTGCCCTTGTCTTCCAGCAACTCTGAAGACTGCTCTGGGTCCCAAGGAGGCCGCAGAGACAGAGGGATGCCAGTGCTGTGGCGGGCACACAGAGTGGACTTGGATTCCTGTTCCAGTTATTGACTAGTCGTCAGACTTCGAGTAATTTTACGTAGTCTTATTTTCCTTGCTTGTAAAATAGAAATAATTATATGTTCATTGTAGGTTTGCTGTGGTATTTTTTGCAGGATACAAATCAAATTTATCTCAGTCATGTTAATATTAAATAATAAATAAAAAGTAATAGATATTACTGTGGCCATTAGAAACCGAATTAGAATAATAGCTTGCATTCAGAACTTGCTTTCTCATTGCTGCGACTAACACCTAACAAGAAGCAGTGTAAGGGAGGAAAGGTCCATTTTGACATGCAGTTCAAGGGCATCCAGTCCATCATGACTGATGAGATATGGTGGCATTAGGGGGCTGATCACAGTGCTGCTGCACAAGGAAGGCCAAAACTGACGACATCAGCACTGGGTCACTGTCTTCTTTTTTTCCATCTGGGACTGCAGCCCGTTGTGATCTGAACTCCAATTAAATTGGCATTGAGGATTGATGATCTCAACTCAGGGAGGTGAACATTTGTGAATCACCTTTACATAGATGAGTTCCCTGAGGTACAAAGCTTACTAAAAATTGAACCTTAAGCATTTCAGCTATGGACTCTGTACTCTAAAATCCATACTACATTACAAGAAAAGTCTTTAGAACAAGTCTTGACAGCATGTACATTTTACAGATTGGAACACTGAGGCTTATAGTGGTGTCATTGATCTTGCCTTACATGGTGGTGTGGTTTGAACGTGAAATGGACCTCATAGGCTTATGTGTCTGAACACATGGTCCTCATAGGCTTATGTGTCTGAACACTGGTCCTCATAGGCTTATATTGTCTGAACACTTGGTCCTCATAGGCTTATATGTCTGAACACTGGTCCTTATAGGCCTATACGTCTGAACACTTGGTCCCAGATGGTGGTGCTGTTTGGGAAGGTGGGGAAACTTTCAGGATGTGGAGCCTTACTGGAGGAAGTGGGTCAGTGGGGGCAGGCCTTGAGGTTTTATAGGTTGGTCTCACTTTCTATTTACCCTCTCTGCTTCCTGAAGATGTAACCTGACCAGCCATTTCTTGCTCCTGTCAGCCACCATGCCTTCCTGCCATGCTAGACTGTATCCTCTCAAACTTTGGGCCAAAATAAGTCTCTCCGTCCTTAAACTGCTTGCTGTCACTTATTTGGTCCCAGCAACAAGAAAAACAACTGATATAAATGGCCAGGACAATCACTCCCAGTACAATAATTTGAAGCCTGTCTTAACTGGAAATACTCCCCTGCCACAAATGAATAATCCTGGGCTTAGCCCTGAGGCTTAAAACAATTGTCACATGTTTCCAATCACTTCTATACCCAGAAAATGAAATATGTTATCTATTCATATCGGATTCATAGTGGAAAAGATATCTTTGTAACAACATTTGATAAATCTGCACCTTGCAATATTTGTTTTTCTCGTAACTGTTAGGAAACAGGAAGAGAAAGAAATCAACTTTTATTAAATAACTACTAGGCTACATATTCCGTGTACTGCAAAACTTGAAACAATAGATACAGGACAGGTCCTATGGCCAGGAGGATCTAATTAGAGGGAATCAAGAATATGATTCTTGTTTTGGAAGCTGTAAATAAAACATAAGAAATTGTGTTGTTCAGTAACATTTAATTGGTTGGGGAGGTCTAAGATGTTCATTTATATTGAAGGAGAAATCTAATTAGCACAGCTTTTAGAATTCACTCAAGATGTGTTGCATATTTATTGAATTGGCAGGTGATGAATAACAAGTGTTCACAGTAGGCAAGCAAGCTTCTTCAGACTAGGCGTGCTACCTACCTCAAGCGACCTATGGCCAATGTACCTTCCACAGGCATCTCTCACCAGGGAGCTTCCATGCTTTCACACTAGACTTTGCCTCAGGTCAGAGAGGAGGGAACAGCTCCATCTAAAAATTGTTCCCAAACTACCTTTGTACAAATGATCCTAAATAACAAATTGTTCATTTCTGCCAGCCTTGTTATCCCCCCACTTTGTAAGGAATTAAGGCTACTGCAATGGCTGTTGTGAATTCTCTCAGATGAGAACAGTGAATCGTCAAAACAAAGGCTGAAACTCAACTTTCAGAGCCTAAAATAAAGACTGTCAACACGCAATTTTGCATGGCATCTTCATGCTCAGTAACCCAAACCATGAATCTGAATGTTAACACTGTGCAGTCAGTTCACCTCCCACAGACACTCTGCTTCTCATGGTCCACCCACTAGAGTCCCTGGATCCCAACTTCTGCACATCAGCAAGGGTGAGGTGAAGTAAGGCAATGGGAATATGGTTCACCAATTCCCTAGGCCTCTGTGGATATACAAAAGCTACCAGTATGAGCTTTGCAAGAAGCCCTGCTGGGGTGAGACAAGCAGAGGCGAGCCTGGTCCTTCTGCCCTTGGCACCTGCATCTCTTGGCCAAGATGGTTTGTACTGATTCCAAGTGCTGACTCTGCTGAAGCTGAGGAACGCAGTGGGGCAAGTGTTACAGAGAGTGATTGATTGAGATTCTGAGCACTTTGCAGAGTGATTTGTTTGACGTTCCCAGTAGGAAACTCTTGTTTGTTGAACTTATTATTCATTCATGTATTCATGAAAAAAGAATACAATAAATGCATAATCTCTGCATAGTGCCTCAATGATCACATTGAAATGAACCTGGAGCTTTGCAGTGCTAAGCAAGGTCTTTAGTCTGCAACAGAACAGGTTTTACATTGCAATATCATTAACTGCGCCTAGAGTTTACATTATGCTTATAAATCAGCAAGGGAAATTTAACTTGCCTTGTAATTTAAGGTTATACAGAGAATCAGACATTAAAAATGCATATGCATAATAAGAACTTCTTGTGGTTTCTTTTTTTTTTATGTTTTCTTCTACTGAGTGATTTAACAATTACCATGTTAAGATGTAACTGAGCCTGTTCAGCTCGTGTTTGTGTTTTGACTTTTTGACAACTAGAATACAAGCCAGGGGAAATACAGAAATTATTTCTAACATCCATGGGTAACTTGGGGGAAAGATTCCTTAAATAACCTAGAAGAGTAGCAGGCAATGTGCTGCATTATTTGGAAAAGAACTGATATTAAATGCTATGTGGATTTGTTTGGTTGGTTAGTTGGTTGTATTTTGGTTGTTGTTTTGTTTTGGTTGGATAGGGTGTCGCTCTAGCCCAGGCTGACCTGGAATTCACTCTCTAGTCTCAGGGTGGTCTTGAACTCACGATCCTCCTACCTCTGCCTCCCAAATACAAAGTAAAGTCAAAGAGAAAAGAACTGTGGCTTTAGAGACATGACTCAGAGGAAGAGCACTTGCCACACAAGCAGAAGGGTCTGATCTCTAGTTTGATAATCCCTAGCATTCATGTAAAAAGCCAGGTATTGGTTGCCCACCAGAACTAGGCAGTGATACCCTGTTGCTGAGGACACCACAGGCATGGGCCACAGGTTGCTGAGAAAATCAAGCTGGAGTAAAACTGGAAGCCGATTTCCCTGTTGACTAGATGTCAGGATGCTGTAAAGAGCTGTGCAGCCTGTTGGGAGAGAAATAGTTTTAACCAGCAGTAAACCTGCAAGTTTTATAGCTGTCCAGCCAGGCCAAACGCACCACCTGGTGCAGGACTATTATGGGGGACCAACTGCTCTCTGATTGAATTTGAGGCCTGTTCCACAGGACAGAATTCCTGCCTGGTATTGAAAACCTAATCAAAAGCCTATGGCTACAGAAGACATCAGCCCTAGAGAGGAAAACGGCTACTGTTATCTGATGAAATAGATGAATTATTCCCACCAAACTGCTTGCTAAATACTTACGTTTATGCCCATATGTTAATGCTACTCTCACTTTTGGTTAGAGAAGCTTCTCTTTTCAGATGGCAGTGACCAATGGTATGACTCAAACCTCAAGAAAGCGCTGAGAAAAAGAAACAGTAGAGTTGTTCAGCACTGAGAGACATCTGTATCACACCCTCCAAGACTCAGGGGCCATTGTGGAAAAGGTGATGGGGAGAATCTGAGAGCCAGAGGATGGGGAGGAGTGCCTTGAAATACTGTCTTTCAGACACAGCTTGGCCATGTATTCAAGACCTCACAGTGGCTGGTACTACCTACAAGAGGTCTACATAATAAGAGGAAAAAGTGATGATATCAAAATAGAAGAGAGACTAGTTGGAGAGAAGGGATTCCATGGAATTCAAGAGGGAGGGTTATGATTGTGATATACTATCTATATGTACAGAAGTTAATAAAAAAATTTTAAATAGTCATGCCTGTAACCCCAGACCTATGGGAGGTCAGAGTCAGAGAATTGCTGGATCTCACTAATCAGCCAGTCTGACTGAAAACAGTAGCTTCAAATCCAATGAGGGATTCCATCTCACGAAAACAAAACACACAGAGAAAGAGAGAGGGGGGGGACTGGTCTACTTGATATCTATTGTGCTCATTTAGTCAAGGCAAATGCCAAACCTCACTCTAATTTCAGTGTTTAAACAACTCAAACACAGAAAGTACTTTCTGAGCCTGGGGAAGGCAGACCCCTGAGGTCTTTGGTGACCAGGGACTCTCCACAGCTCACAAGAAGCAAGCGTCAATATCAGTAAGAGACTCCAGCTGTAATAAGAACAGGAGAACCAGCAATGGAGCAAAGCAGCCAAAGTTCTTCAGCCACTGTAGGTGAGTGCTCCCCACTGCAGGCTAGAGAAAGGGACACACCTGTGCATATAACACACATACACACCACATTATATTATACACACACAGGACTTGTACACATTTTCTATCTCACCTCAACTATGCATAAAGATCAAAACTCCAGCTAGAAGACACCAAAGGCTTTGGTGGAAGGACACTGAGAAATCTAGCTGATGTTGAGGTGAAAACCTCTTCCCTGCCGTCTTGCTGTCATATTACAAGAAAATGCTACATAGGCTACTGGGGAAGAAAAGTCATCATTGGTCTTCCTAACAGTAGATTTCATAAGCTAGGCAACCAGCCAAGCAGGCAAAATGTGCCCGCTGCTGCAAGTGTGGCATAGTTGTTATGAGGGTAACCAACTATTTTCTGATTAGCTTTGAGGCCCACTCCATGGGAGGAAATTCATGACTGGTACTGAAAATATAGCCAAAAGCCTATGGCTTGCATGGGTAGCCCTAGGGAGAAAGCATAGGTATATTGTCAACATGGATATATTGTGTCCATCAAGTTGTCCTTTAAAGTCACATATGTATGCCAATAAATTAATGCTGCTTTCACCTTTGGTCAGAGAAGTTTCTTTATGTAAATGAGAAGATTGAAAAGTTTCCAGAGTGCTGAAAATAAGTAGCCGTTTGCTCTTTGCTTAATATGGCATCTCTATCATACCCTACAAGTCTAAGGGAACATTAAAGAAGAGGCGTTGGAAAGAATTAAGAGCCAGAGGATCAATAAATGCACATAAAATTATGTATAAGCAAGCATCTGGGGAAAATAGCCTAAAATTGCCAATAAACATGGAAAACTCATCTTGTTATTTGGAAAAGCAAAATTAAAATAAAAATTACATGTCATTTTCACATGTCAATTTTTGACAATAATTAAAATAATTACTGGGGGGCTCGGAGCAGGGAGGATGCTTACCATGCAAATCATGAGGGGCTGAGTTCAGATCCGTGGCACTCACAGAAGATGCTAGGTGGTGAGATGAACCTGCATCCCAACAAAGGGGAGACAGAGCTACCCAGATCCCCAGGGCTTATCCAAGTGACTGAGCTCTCTTAAAAAACAAGGTAGTAGCAACTGAGAATGCTCGAAGTCCCTCCGACTTCCACATACATGCACACATATCCCCAAGCACCTGAACACACACGTGTGCCCACACACCTATGAACATAAACACGTGTATGAACACCACAAACACATATACATGCAAAAGAGAAAATTACTAAAAACTGTTGGCAAGTGTGAGAATAAATGTGAATTTTAATAGACTTTAGGAGATTATAAAAATATACGCTACCCTTTTATAAAAAAATCAATAAAGTTTTTTAAAAAATAAAGTGAAGCGTGTAACTAAAAGAGTTTCTTTCTAAATGCCAGAATTAATGATACCTAAATCTGTATACTAATAAAATAAAATTATAAAAAGAAAAAATTATATTACTTGAAGCTCAGTTTGGTAGTATCTATCAACAGTTTTTTATATTTATTTATTCATTTGCAAGCAGAGAGAGAGAGAGAGAGAGAGAGAGAGAGAAGAGAGAATGGGCATGCCAGGGCCTCCAGCTACTGAAAACAAACTCAAGATACATGTGTCACTTTGTGCATCTGGCTTTATGTGGGTACAGGGGAATGAAACCCAGGTCATCAGGCTTTACAAGCAAGCACCTTTAACTGCTGAGCCATCTCTCCAGCCCTCTATCAACATTTTAACATACATGCATACTTTGACCCAAATTACCTCTAGGAATCTATAATAGTTCAGAAACAGTCTAACATGTACATGATATATTCAATTGAGATCAAGTCCACACAAGGATTTTGTAATATGGAAACTTTAGGTTCAAATCCCACTCTGACTCTGATGAGGTATGGGACCCAAAGAAGGCTGCAAATTTCTGAATCTTAATTTTATCTTTTAAAAGATATTAGTAATAGGACCTAGTTTGTACTTGTTGGCCAGGAAAGAATAAATAATTCCCATGAAACCCTTATCAAAGGCATGACAATCATAAACCTTCAATGAAAACCTTTTCTTCATCCTTTATTGTACTTCTCAGAACTTAACACAGTACCTGGAGTGTAATAGTAATTTCATAAATATTTGCTCAATGAATTTCACATTATTATTTCTCCTGAAAGTCTCATTTTCTCTAAGATATAGTTCTTGTGGCTAGTGTTGTCATCAATACACACACACCCTCGTTAACAATGAAGGGCTTATTGTCCCAGATGTTGTAAATCCAAGCAGCAGCCAATAGTGGGCTGCGGGTCTTTTCAGATCTAATCTTCACCTAAAAAGCCACCTGTCACAGGGACTGGTCCAGACGACCCATGGAGGAGGTTATCCAGCAGACTGGGGAGGGGAGGGCAGCAGGGAGTTGGGGATAGCAGCTCATTGTTTGCCCACTAAATGTTGTGGCTCATTGTGAACAATAAAAAAATAAAAAGCCACCTGGTCCAGGATCACAACCCCTTCCCAAGGTGGTCCACGTCGAGGGACTTGCTGACATGAAGACTTACAAATTCAATCCCTTTGCCATCATTTGGCATTGCTTTGAGAAGTCATCCATTCCTTTTGGTAACCCAGCTCCTTTCCCTACCTTCCCATGTACTGACCCCCCAAATCACATCCTAAGAAACCCTTTCATGCTAATTTCAGAACTGATTTTGAGGAGCCTAAGCTGAGGCAGTCTCTGTGGCCTAAACCTAAATTAGCAGAAGCTCCTCTTAGTAATACTCTCACTCCCCTTTATAGGATGCTGTGAGGAGTAAGCGGCATGTTAGTTGTTTTTGCTTCACTGTAACCAAAGACCTGACAGAAAGAACTTAAGGATGGAAAGATTGACTTTGGCTCACGGGCTCATCATGGTGGAGAAGGTGTGGTGGTGGAAGCGGCTGTGTCTGTGTCCACGGGAGCTTGTCATGGCAGCTATAGCAGGGAGAGTGGAAACGGGTAGACATATCCCTAGGGATCACCTTCCAACAGCCAGGCCCTACCTCCTAAAGCTGCCACAGCCTTTAAAATAGCACCATAAGCTAAGGACCAAACATTCAAAACATGGGCACATGGGAGACCTATTAGAGTCAAACAGCATTCTGAACCCCAAAAATTATGGCCATCTCATAATAAAAAATGCATCCAGTGTAACCTCAGTATTCTTAACAGTTCCACAACTGTTCAAAAGTACAGTCTTTGCTAGCACTCAAGGTTATCTTTTATCTGTGAGCCCCTACGAAATCAAATAGGAAGCTATAGACTTTCAGTATAGCACAGGGTAAATGTTTCCATTCCAAAAGGAAGGCCCATGAGGATATGAAGGAAAGAATGGGCCGAAGAAACAAAATAACTCAATGGGGTAAACATTAAGTCCTGTAAGTCCAGGTCTGGAATCCAGGGATCAAAGTATCTTTACCTCAGTTCCAACTGGCTTTGGTAGCTCCTCCCCTACGTCCTTGCCTTATTCAGTCCACATGGTCTCTCTCTAGTGCTGAATTCATTCTGTCTGCAGTTTTAACAGACACCCTACATTCCTGCCATCTCCAAAATCCTGGGGTCTCCCTTGCACTTTAGTCTTCATCCTAATAGCTTTATAAATAGGTCACTCTGTGGCTCCCTGCAGGGAAATCTGGCCCAGGACCACAATTGCCTAGCCTCCCAAGCTTTACTCTGGGGCTTTGGCATGCTTCTCTGTGGTCTGATAACTTTGGGGTTCTGCATAACTGAAAAACAACCATTATATGTGTGATCTCAAAAAGCAGTTGAACCCCTTTGGGCCAGAGCTACCTGGACAGCTGAACCCAGAAAACATTTCCCTAAGGGGTCTTTCCTAACAGAGAACCCCTGTGGCTATCTCCTTTTAGGTACTTTGTTTTCACAGAAAGTATTTCAAATGGGTTTGTATTTTTTGCGCCCTATGGCCTTCAATGGATGAGTCAGCCCATTGTGGCACTTTTGTGATCACCCAAGTGTGTGTGGCTTTTAGAGCCAGTTTGTACACAACTTCAACCATACTATCTATGCTTACTTTGCCCATACTTGATTTATCCACAGCCACAAACACACACACATTTCCAAACTTGCACATTTTCACAGCTTTTCTGCTCTACTTTTTGCTCCCCAGCCTCACTGTAAACCTGACTAAAAGCGACCAGCAATAACCCCGCCACATCCTGAACAGTATGCTGTCTTGACATATCCTCTGCTCAATAAATGAGCTCCTTGCTTTTTAAATTCAGCCTCACACAAAATTTCATGACTGTTGTATAGCAATTTTAAACACATTGAAATATTCCATGCTGGAAGGAAGCTCAGGAAAGTAAACGAAACTTAACAAGGGCCAGGAAGTAAACAACTTGTAACTCTCTGGAAGTCCTGAAACAGATTCACAAAGATCCTCCCGAAGGTTGTATAAGGAGCAAGAACTGATTAGGGAGAAAGAAGCTTCTTCTTCAAGAGGAGATGCCTGCAGATGGGCAATGAGCTCCAGAGATGAAGCGTCTAGGATGAGCTTTTCTGTGATGTAGCTGCCTTTGAGTTGAACAGTAAATAACCCCCCAACATCCACTGGTTCCCCAAGCTAAACTTGGGCAGGATCTTTTTATTTTATTTTTATTTTATTTTTTGTCTATTGTCAGTACCCTATCAGGGGATGAACGGACATTGGTTCATGTCTCTCCAGGAACATAGGGACACAGGCAAAACATAACCAGAGTCTTTGCCACAGCATAACATGAACGGCCTCTAGTCCTCATTACCCTCTGAAAATATCTGAGCACAGTTGTTACTGGTCACATTTCTGTCAGCATTTAGTTCTTTGGAACTCCTACCAGAAAGGCCTATTCAATAAGTAAAGCATACAGAATTCTAGAGGTTCCCTAGCATGGATCTCTAAATGTTTCCACAGTCCTCCTGCTTATCTATACTGTCAGGTTTAGTTTTAGTCACAAGCCCCCTCCCTGGTGCCAGTTTTCTTAGTTAGATGTTTGTGTGTCCATGTGACCAAGTGTCTGACAGAAACAACTTAAGGGAAAAAAGTTTGCCTTGGTCACAGTTTCAGAGAGATTGTAGTCCATCCTGACAGGGAAAGCATGAGGCCAGAAGAGATTCATATATGTTGACAGGAGCATGTAACAGCATACTCCTACATGCCCGCAGATCAGGATGCAGAGGGAACAGACCAGATCCAGGGCCCTGGCTCTAAAAGGTATACAAAATAGTGCCACAGCTGAAAACCCAAAGTTCAAAACATGAGCTTGTGGGAAACATTTCAGTTTCAAACCATAACAAGTAAATTCTGTGTTATAGTCAATGTCTTTTTAACTAGAATATTAGATAACAAAGGATTCTGTTCCTATTTAAAATGCTTATATCTTATCATAGGATTTGTGGTTGTTTGAGTCAGGTGTCCCCCCATAAACTCATATATTTGTTTAATTCTTGGCCCTCAGCTGGTGGCAATTTGGGAGATGAAGCCTTGCTGGAGAGAGAAGGTGTGTTTCTGGGGATGGACTTTGGGGTATTAGAGCCCAGCTTCCCCCTTGCCAGACTTCAGGTCATTCTTGCTTCTTTCTGCCAGCTGATGTGGCAAGAGTGATGCCCAACCTCTGATCTACCAGCCTTTCCTTTCCATGTTGAAACTTCTCCTTGAAACAGAAATCCAAAATAAACCCTTTCCTCCCATCAGCAGCATTTAGTTGGGTGTTTTTCATCAGCAACAAGAAGGTAACTAAAACAAATTTGTTAATTTTAATTTTAAAAATCTATTCATTCAAATATTATCTTAATTGCTAAGAATTGTGGTGCCCCTTTAAATGTTGTATCAAAGACACGTAGTTCGTTTCCCTTATCATGGCCCAGCTGTGGAAAAAAATATGTGTTTTTGTACAGTTCATTTATTTTCTGTTAAGAGTTCATTTTTCACACACCTAAGGCAATGCCTGACTTATAACAGTCACTCAACAAATATCTAGCAAGTAAGTAAATGAGTGAATTAACTGCAAGGGTTTTTGTTGAAATAGTGTTTGTGATAGAAAATGATATATAATCATTCATGAGTAAATGCAAATTTAAATTACAGTACATCCATGCTATTCAAAACTATGACAAAACATTAAAACATATGCTTAGTAACAGGAGATCTCTAACACAAATTGACAAGTTCAAAAGCAAAATGAAAATTCATACATGTAGTCTCATTCGTAGATAAGCATATAAGTACCTGAATATGTAGTAAAGCAGAAGGTAAATACTGAAGGAAGTTACATTAAGGTAAATAAGTGGAATTTTGAATATGAGGAAAAATATAAAGTACTACAGAATATGAAGGAAAAAATATTTTAAAAAACTTATACAGAATACAAAGTATTTCCAAATTGTTTGAAATTTTGAAGAATTTAGATGTATATGTTGTTTTCTTTTAAGGACTATTTTTTTTTTATTTCAAAAGGTTTACTTCCCAGAGGACATCTCCCTTACTGAGTACTGTGGAATTCTAATTTCCTTTAAGTCCTCAACACTGGGCACTGACCCTCAGTGCATCTGCAGGATGCATGGTAAAACTCAGACTCAAAGTATTCCTATTCTGCCTCACCCAGCAGACTGAAACTCGCCTTTGAGAAGCATGAGATGGATAGTTCTATCTCTTCTGCTTCCCATGAATACAGTTTAATACTGTTCTGTCCAGACTTGTGTCTCTTATAAATGGGAGGCCATACTGGCCTGCCTTGGTGTATTTGTGTATTTATGGAGCATACAAGTCTGCCTCTGTAGAATTTCCCTTATTTACATGTCTTTTGTATGCATGAAAGAAACTGACACCAGCATTTTGCTGGACTAAAGTTTTAAAAATCATTATGGGCCAAATATAAACATTGTGTGGGCCACTTTCCCATACACATCTAACATATCACTTTGGCTTATGCTAAAATGGAACTCACGTTAAAAATCTACTGTGTTCGCTTCAGGCTACACACAGACATTCCCAACATTCAAGAAACATGCAATAATGTAATCCAATATAAATAAAAAGTATAGGAAGAGAGAAACCCAAGGCTACATTTCCAGAGACTTGGCTCTTGAGAAGATATCAGAAGCTTTAGGCATAACAAGCTTTAAAAGACTCTCTGAGCAGGGTGCGGTACAAACCTTTAACCCCAGCACTGTGAGAGACTGAGGTAGGAAGCCTCTGAGTTCAAGGCCAGCCAGGGCTAGAATAAGAACTTGCTCCAAAAAAAGTGATTATGAAACAACATTTATTCAATTAGGCCATCAGTTTTTATTATCTGGAACATTTTGATAAAATATTATTTTTTTAAACATTTTATTTATTTATTTTCAAGCAGAGAAATACAGAGAGAGAGAGAAAGAGAGAGAGAGAGAGAGCACGAGGGCCACCACCTTGTGGGTCTGGCATATGTGGGACCTGGGGAATTGAACCGGGGGCCTTAGGCACTGGAGGCAAGTGCCTTAACCGCTAAGCCATCTCTCCAGCCCGATAAAATATTATTTTAAAAGCCCAACAATAATCAGTGACAAAATTTTAGTGAAGGGTCTTTATACAACAGTTTAACTTTCTCTTCGAAGTCCCTGGCCATGCTTCAACATTTTCTTCAGGATCCTGGAATTCCCAGGGAAGTCAAAGGGGACACACAGCTGAGCAGGGCCATGAAGATTTGGAAATAAAGTTACTAAGTGACTTCCCAATAGCCAAGTTCATAGATATTTAGCCTTAGGTATTTTTAGTAAATTTCCTGTAGTTTCTATCTATATTGGACTGCATTATAACACAATTCTTGAAAGTTCACTTGTGTTTTTTCATGGTCTAAAGTGAATACAGTAGGTCTTAATAAGAGTTTGTTTCTGAATATAGAAATATCCCATATAAGTCAAAGTCTAACTATAATAAAGCCTGTTGACACCACTCTGAATTTGGAAATCAGTTGCATTTGAAGTTTCATTAGTCCCATGCTTGTCTTTAGAGTTGTGGTGTGATTTACTTATTTACAGTCTTCAAAACTCTCTCTGAGTTCTAAAATTTGGATTATATTTCAAAAAAGGAAGTAGGAGACTTTTTCAAAAGTCAGCATTGAGAGTTGGGGCTGAATACATGTAAGGCCCTGAGTTCGATCGCCAGCTAATAAATAAAAAGTTAGCAGGTGAAAGTTATAAATTTTAAAAGCTTGCTTTAACTTCCGGCTCAAAGGAATCATCCTGATTTCAGGCTGGCATTAAAAATGAATGGGCTGCAGCTGCAAGCACAGCCCATGAAGGAAAAAGAGCCGCAATTCTCTGCTTTACACTGAAATAAACATGCTTCCAATTCAGTTTTCTTTTAAGAAGAAAAAAATATATATCCCTGAGTATTTACCACTTCCATTTGCCATCTGTCATCCCCTACTGCTTCTCTACCAAAATTTCTTTGTTTCCTTTCTTCAAGGTCACCGACAGTGCAGGTGATAGATCAACAGTCATGAAATCATGGAGAGAACACGCCATTTAATAGCCTGCAGCCCAGTTCTGCTCAGGACACTTTATGCCCAAAGTCAGCCAGAGGGATGTGGATCCATCTTAATAAGACTCTCCGTATAATCATGGTGGAAAGACAGAAGAATCATGTCAAAAAAAAAAATAAGTTCCAGTTTAATTCAAAGACTGTTAGTACTCATACTTTTACCATCAAATTAAAAGGTTGAAAAAAAGATCATGTTTTAGATAAATCCTATCTTATACAAGAATATCCAAAATATGGCATCTGGGGTAGTGGTTTAAAATTGAATTCTGTCTCTCTGAAACCTTGATATTTCAAAATAGCAATGAAGATATGAAAGCTCTTAACTCATAGGGAAAAGAATGAGTTCACCACATCAATTCTTAAATAATAGAGCCCAGAAGACATTTCCAACATTGTCAAACACTTTTTCTTCCCTACTGAGTCCTGAAGTTCAGTCTTGACAACTGAGGACTAGAGCATCGAGTCTCCAGGGGCCCATTCTAAAGGCACAGCAGAGTGCTTGCTGACCGGTGGTTCTGTCTAAGCCTTCTGAGAGCATGACTCAGCAAAAAAGAGGAGCTTTCACATGACGTAAGTGTGGTTTGGGGTTTTGTTGGGGGTTTTGGTTTGTTTTATTTTGTTTTAATTTTTCTATTCTTTGACCAAGTATTTACTTTATTCCCTCATGTCTGCTAGTACCTAGCTCATAGTATTTGAGACTCAAATGGGCTGTTTGCAGAGTAAAGCACATAACACAATGACATTGTGCATGAGGTTCCTCCAAAGGGTATATATTTTCCCCGATTGTCCTTTTGTATGGATGTATATAACCACAGTATGGCATGTTTTCTTTATAGCAGGCATACTAGCAGTGTCTTCTAGGCTGAGAAAACTCCACAAACACTAAACCACATCCAAATTACTAAAGGCATAAATTAAGGCTGAATTACCAAGGGGTGTGCAAAATCATTGACTTAGTAATTTTCAAGTCTCCTGGAAACCTAATTAAAATCTATCTGCTCAAACCAAATAACTAATTGGATAAACTATTGGATAAAGAAATTATTAAACAAATATAATTTTTATCAAATGAGCTAAAATTCTGATTTTTCACTTCATGTTTTATGCAGAAGTTTACTTTAGTCATATTAGTAAATGAATGCTAGACTTATAAATATACTATTTTGGAAGGAGTGTTTTCAAAGGTCTCTATTTACAAAATTCTGATATGAGCTTGCTTCTTTGAATAAAATAGCAACACGACTTATCTCTGTCTTTTTGGAAAAGAGTAAATACAACCAATAAGTTTTTAAATAATACAACTCAGAAAACATTTCTATAGATTTCTTCTTCCCATTTCCAGTGAACTGTCAACTTACTTGAGGCATTTGAAAGAGGAGCCGAAGTATTGAAAATGAAAAGGTACAAGGTAAGCAAAAAGGAGACAGCAGTTTCTTCAGTAGAAAGGACATGTCAGCACTTACCTGGTGAGCACACAGGAAACCACACCTTTTCAGGGCTCAGGACTTTACAAGTTTGGGACTAAAGGGAGGGAGCATGGGCTAATCACTCACCCCCCCCCATTAAAAAATGGTTTGGCTTATGTAAGATGAGCTATTGCCAAAATAGCAAAAAAGACCCTTTCTGACCCCACACCTGAAGTCTGTCTGACACAAGGGGTCACAGCATGACCCTGAAAATGGTGTGTTTCCAGCCTAGGAAATGCTTCAGATGGCTGAGTGGATGGGAGGACCGTGGGGGCTCTAAAGGCTGTTTTGGTCGGTAATTGTTTGGGAATAGGTCTCTCTGCTGGCCTTGTAATTTCTCAGAGGAATGCTGTATCGTCTGAGGGCTTCCAGTTCTACTCACCTGGAAAATGTAATCTACAGTGAGGGTGGACGTGTACACCAGCATGACCGTGATGCTCGGGAAGGCGAAAATGCCTGCAGTAAAGAACGACACACTGATTTAAGCGCTGCTGTCAACATTTACCTCCTGTAGGCTCCAAGGACCAATACAACTCTTGCAGGGAAGCAAATTTGGATCTTATAGACAGACAAAGTTCCTAGAACTGATTATTCCGTCAAGTCCCCAGGAGCGCTTAACACATTTCATATTTTTCAATTTGAAAGAATGTGCTACTTAGCTAGAAACCTCCCTTCTCCCAGAAAAAATAATCCATCAAAGGAAATATCGTATCAACAAAAAAGTAAAATTAAATGCCATCCTATTTGCTGTTACCTTTTCTGTGTCCTATACATTGACGTATAGCTAATAACTAGCTGCCCATTTTAAAATCATTACTTTGAGGCAGTGTCGGGCCTCACAGTAATGACAGGAGAAAATGCTTTTGAGTCAAGATCTCAAACTTCCTCAATTCTGATCATCACAGCATCATAGTAAGTGATGGTTCATCCCTGGGCGGTCTGAGTTTAGAGAACCCTTATAAAAGACATATACCAAGAGAGGTGGACATAAACCTTTTAATATTTAGCGTGGGGTTTAGCTCTAGTTACAGGTTCTTATATATTTTCACCATGTCACTAGATATTATCACTTGGAACTTAGCATTTGTTTTAATGTTATAAATTGTCTTGACACTTTAAAGCTAGAGCCTTAAATAAACTGTCATTCCTTAAAACTGACATTTATGCCTATTCTGCCAATTTCCAAAGACATTTAGGATTTGGATGCAGATTGAAAACAAACAACAATGAAGATTATAGGCACAAAGTGACCAGTGATGGAGTGCTTGTCTGAAGAATAGGAAAGTTAGGGTACACTTCTAAAACTTTCAGTAGGATGAGGATGTTCTCACTTCTGTCTGCTTCTCACACTCCTCTCTCTCTTGGCTTTAGACACAGTCCTAGGACTGTAGACACGAGGACAAATGACACTCAGTCTTTATCCTCAGAGACCTCCCAGTTCATAACATGAGAGGAGATGAAGCATGAGCATGTACAAAACTCATAGTAAGGATATTTGGAGAGGAACAGCTGAGGAGAAGGAAGGAAGGAAGGAAGGAAGGAAGGAAGGAAGGAAGGAAGGAAGGAAGGAAGGAAGGAAGGAAGGAAGGAAGGAAGGAAGGAGAGAAAGGTGACTCATCCTCCATAGGACATGGGAGAGGTTGTAAAGCTCTGAAGAATTAAGCAGGTCTCACACCAGAGGAACTCAGTTCTCATGTCTTAGAGTAAGTGAAGATTCCTATTTTTGAAAATGAATGAAGAAAATAAATAAATAAATTTTTAAAAAAGAAAAAAAATAGTGAGGAAGCCTGGGGAGATGGCTCAGAGGTTAAAGGTGCTTACCTAAAAGGCCTAACAAATGGGGTTCAATTCCCCAGTACCCACATAAAGCCAGATGCATTAAGTGTGTTTGCAGTAGCTGGAGGCTCTGGTGTACCCATATATTCTCTCTCTCTTCTCTCATCTCTCTTTTTCTCTCTACTTCTCTATCTCTCTCTCCCTCTTTCTCTCTCAAATAAATAAAAGAAAATGAATAAAAGAAAATGAGTGAGGAAATCAAATGATATTATTCAACAGATGGGTATATTTCTCATTATTGACTTAAAACTTGAGAACATTCATTGTTAACACAAGTAGTTTGCCTTGGAGCAGGGTAGGAGCCAACCCCCCTCCATCCCTTCTCTTCCCTCCCATCCCCAATGGCCAATCTAATAAATATATCATCAAGTCTGGTGGCAGCAGCAGCTTGGCCTGCACAGGTAAGTGTGTCATTTTATGCCACAATGAACATCTAGAAACTGCTGTTCATCTATGTGTGCTGGTGGAGACAGGGAGACCTCGCTGGTCCACTGCCAAGATGGACCGCAGCTTCTCCTGAAAGGCTGATTTCTCAGGCGTAATGGGAGTGATCTCATTGGATAGAAATGTCTCATTAAAGTGACTTTTGCCAACTAAAGGGCTAAAACTCTTTCCATAGGTTCTCCTCAATGGCATGTGTTATATAAACCCAGTACTGTTTTTATGTTTCTGTTATGTTCTGTTTCTGCTCTATTTCTGTTTCTGTTATGGTTTGGATATAAAATGCTTGGCACAAGCTTATGTGTTTGAACACTTGGTCCCCAGCTGGTGGTGCTGTTCTGAGATGTGGAACCTTCAGGAAGTGAGTCCTTGCTAGAGGAGGTGGGTCACTTTTTGGTTTATACCCAGCTCAGCTTGCTGTCCTGCTTGCTCTCTGTTCTTCCCAAATGTCAACAGGTGATCTCACCTTCCTGCCAGCACAGCCTGGCCACTTCTCAAGTGCCTTCTCTGCCATGATCAATAGAATGTCAACTCAAAAGTTTTACTTCAGATCTGAACAAAGTTCCAAAGGACAGTATTTGGGGAAGTTCCCATGAAGGAAAGTATCCATTCCCACAGAACATACTCAAGACCCTGCAGTTCTCACCGGCCCCCACGACCTCCTAAGCATCTCCAAAAACCATCCCCACAATCAGAGTCCATTTAAGACCAGAAAATGTTACTAGGTACAAGAAACCAATCAAGTTTCATCCTTTATTCTCTCTTTCATAAACCTGGAATATTACCATGTGACATATATTTCTAACAGACTATGTAATGAGTTCTGGGATAACAGTTAATTAAATGTAACAATTTTTCCTTTTCATGTGAACAGATGGCATTTTGTGGCTATGGCTCTCATGTGAAGCATTCCAGAGTATATGTGGCCCCTCAGAGACACGACTTCCTCTGAGAGTGAAGAGAAAAGACTGAACATCCTTAAATGCCCAATTTATGTCTCTTTGCTTGTGTCCCATAAGAAAAATGTTACTCACATTGTCATTTCATTTACCAATACATTTTGCTAACTACTAGGTCTATGTATTGCAGCAGATGATTAGAATATGTGGGTGAACAAAATTAGATCAAGATCCCTGTCCTCAGAGATCTCATCGTCTAGCCAAGTGACATTACCAGCAATTAAAGGGTGAACCAGTCAGTAAATGGTGACAGACATTGCCCAAGCATTTGGGATCAAATCAAATCAAATCCTTATCTCATACTAAATACAAAAATCAGTCACAGGGGCTATAGAAATTGCTCAGTGAGTAAAGTATTTACCACACAAGCATGAAGACCTCAGTTTAGATTCCCCAGCACCCATGTAAAATGCCTGGCATGGTGACAGGTGCCTATAATCCCAAAATTTATGGAAGAATAGATTTATACCTAAAGCAAAACCATTTATCATAAAAGGCACTAAATTTGCGATGGTGGTTATTTCTGTATCTGAGGTGAGTAAAGTTGGAAAAGCAAATGAAAATATGAAAAGATAAATTACCATCAAATTCACTTGAAGATCTAAGTGGCTTTCATTTGCAATTCTAAAATTAAGCTATACCTCATTCTGTAAAATAGGATGAATGATCCAATGAGCTGAGTCAAGAAGGTTTACATGATAGGAAAGGGCTGAAGAAACCAAAAGTAGAAATAAAACAACAGGTTCATAGTTTTGAGTTTTACTTATAAGGTTAAAACAGAAGAGTGAACCCCTTCTCCAAAGTTTGTGGGTTACCCAGGTGCTGGTCAGAGGGCCTTGTTTTAGTGAAACATGCTAGCTAACTGTACCTGCTTCCTTTCTTGCTGACTCAGGGTTGCTGTAATCTGCTTGTTTTCAAAAGCTGGCCCATTTCAACCTTCAGTTTGATTACACGGCACATAAATGGATTCTGACTTGATCTGGTGTTCTGAGCTTCTTGCAGGATACTCATATAAGGCAATGCTCTCTATGCCATTGCTCGGGGCTGCCCACTGAATCTGAGGGGTACCTTCCTATCACTGAAGACATCACACAATTTGGATGCAGACAGAGACTTCAAGGTGGAACTGAGCTGGAAGCTTAATGGACAGCTTTCATAGCACTGGAAGATGCTATCAGGATGCTGGAGAAGAAAAATCATCAACATTCATTCTTACACAGCTGTAGAACCAGTGTGCTACAATAATTATCTGCCAAGCAAGAGGTCCCCTGATGCAATAGTGACTGTTAGGGGACTTAGGAACATGTTCTGATGGCTTTGAAGCCTATGCCAAGGAAGGAAGTTCATGCCTGATACTATAAACCTGATCAGAACCTCATAGCTAGGGAGGTCATAGGTCCTAGGGGTCCTACGACTGTTGTTTTGCTAAATGAACATGATGTCAAACTGCTTTCTAAATTTTATGTTTATTCCCATAGATTAGTGCTTCTTTCATTCAGTGTTTGCCAGAGAAGTTTTTTTTTCTTCAGCAGTGGGCATTAGTTAATACAGAAACTCATAACTAGTTAAAATGCTGAAAAGGGGGGAGGATCAACAAAAATAAAAAATGTTTGAAATGCCATAATAAAACCTAATACCTTGTATGCTAACTAAAAATAACAGTTTGAAAGTAAATAAATACATAAACCAAATAGACCCAATAGACATCTATATAGGCAAAGCCACACCACCTGATAACAGAGCACGTATTTATCCCAAAAATATATACAATATCATCCAGAAAAGTCAATATTATTGGTCATAACAATAGGCTAAATTAATTTAAAAGCATTGAAATTACACAAATTGTGTTCTCTAGCCAAAATGAAACTAAATAGAAATCAGTAAAAGAAGGAAAATTACAAATATGGAAATTAAAAAATACCCTTAAATAGTCAATGAATCTCAGAAAAAATTCACAAGAGAATGAAAATATTTTAGATGAATGAAAGTAAAAACATAACAAACCAGCTAAAACGCTTCTGTAAGATACACAGATAACCATACACGCCTATGTTGAAAAGAATCACCACATAAATGTAATACTGTTTATGAATAGTAACTCATGAGTTGTTCCCAGCTTTTATGGTTTCTTCTTGAGTGTCCCACCATTCATAACTCACAATAGCCAGTGCAGCTGTATTTATTATTGTGTGATTATTAGATTATTTTATCATCACAACAACCTACATGTACTATTATCACTAAGTAAGGCAGTGAAAGCACAGAGAAGTAACTTACCAAAGATTACAGAGCTTAACCAAGGGGTAAGGAAGGCAAAAGGAAGCTCAAAGCCCAGCATTCAGAGATAGGGTGAACCTCGGGAGGGGACTCCATTCTTGGCATCTGAGTTTTAAAATAAATGTTTGAACT
This sequence comes from Zapus hudsonius, assembly GCA_004024765.1. NCBI lineage: Eukaryota > Metazoa > Chordata > Mammalia > Rodentia > Dipodidae > Zapus > Zapus hudsonius. The sequence continues at coordinate 26,229 of PVHP010002804.1, read as the reverse complement.
TCCTACTATATAGTGTAGAAAACTGTGATCCAGAATCTAGAGTGTGTGGATTGCCTATGAGCTAAAAATGCTTTTTCACTCTTTAAAAAAATGCAGAGAAAAGTAGTTAATGATTCGTGAAAATGACACGAAGCCATTATCAGTTCTATGAATTTCATCAGATTAGAAAATGAACACCTTCATCTCTCATACCAGTAATACAGAAATTACATGGCTTACTATTGGTAAATTTTAGTTATTTTTTTAGGTGAATATTTATACTGAAACAATCTGAATGAGAACGACCCTTAACTGTAATTATCAAATACTGAATAGTTTTTGAAATTAGTTTTGTTGAAGACTCCATAATGTTTCTGGCTACGGCTGTACAGACAGCACTGGCTAACTCTCCTGCTGATGTGACTATGTAAAACCAGGAGCCACTGAACCTTCTTTAGAGTCCCACAATGCCAGAGGTATCTGAGGACTCATGTGACAGCAAATGAAATCTGTAATCACCTTGGCTTTTGTTTTTTCCACCTATGAATACTTCCCAAGTTGCAGAGCTGAAGAACAAGAGAAGCCCAAGGAAGAGAAGTGGTCCTACTGGGCTGACAAGGCAGGGATCCATGTTTGATCCATGTAGTGAGAAGACTCCAAGAGCAGGACCACAGACCAGAGTCTAAAACATGTGCATTGTCAGCTGCCACTAAGCCATGCGTACACCGGACCATATCATAGAAACCCAGCTGGAAAAGCGGGCCTGGAGCCCCTGCATAGAGGAGATGCATTCCAATGAGAGTGGCTGAAATGTTTCACATGCAGGGAATCAGGCTGGAGAAAGGAAGGTATCCTAGGTCCCAGCAGGAAATGTCAGCTAAGCAAATGGCTGTCTTTAGCCCACTACTTTTGAGCCCAACTTATGGTCTATTTTGGAATGTACTCTTCCCTTCATGGGCTCCTAAATTACACAACCACTCTCCAAAGAACAAATCCCAGTGTGTGGAGACCATTGGCTTACTTCTGTTGTACAAATGTTCCAACATGACCAACCTCCAGTTACCCACGTTATCTGGGAGCAGAGTTACACCAAGGTGTGTAAAGCTTTCAGTAGTGGTACCAGCGGCTCCAACACACCTCCATAGTCATGAAGTCAAAGCCCTGGATGTCACGTTCTCACACTTAATGAAAAGGAAGAAAAATGATATAAACCTAACTGCATTCTCTAATTTATCATTTGTTTTAATACCTGGGAATATTATTAGCTTGAAACCCTCTTTTCAGAGTTTTTCTTTTCTATATGGTGAGATTTAGAAGAAGATGATCTTTTTCTAATGCAATTTCTTCTTTAGGCTACAGCTTGAGTTTCTCATTGAAAGACAAACAAAAGAAGAGGCTTGGACACCAGTGAATAATGCTTTCCTTTTATTTGCCTTGAGCAGATGTTGATTAAACATAGTTCAATTCAACAAATATTTATGGAATGTATACTCTATTTGTGGAACTCCGCAATGTAATGAAGGGGTTCCTGTGACTTCATTTATTCGTTTCAAAACAAATATTCAACAACCTAAAAGAAAACTTGTAAGGAAATATTTGCTTCTCGAGACTGCAGAGAAGAGGGGGAATGAAAGTTCATACCAGCAGCATGAACAAGCAGCGGATCCTGAAAGCCAAAAACAAAAACACACACACAAACAAAAAAAAACAGCCAGGTGCAAAGTGACACACAAATTATGGAGGTAATGAACTCTCTCTGATTAGATTTGAGGCTCACTCCATGGGAAGAAATTCATGCCTGGTACTGAGAACCAAGTCAGAAGCCTAAAGCTTGGAAAGAAAGAAAGGTTATGCCCATCAAAACACAAAGTCTGTTACCCCCGTTGATCAACGCTAGCACTGATCCACACTGAAGGAAATTATCAATAGCTATTTTTGAATTTGATGAATTACTAAATTTGGCTGAAAGGAGCAGGCAAAAATAGTTAAAAACTAAGGAAGAAAGAAGAGTAACAAGAAAGGGATTTGTTCATTTGTATGTCCCAACAGAAGGGTTATGGGAAGTCATTTATCCTGATTGTAATATAACTATATTCCATTTCTGGATTTATGGTGTAGATGATATATAATACTGTCTATATGATATAGATTTTAACTTCCTGAAAATACTAGAGGAAATGTAATTAAAATCTTCTTATATTCATAACATCAAAATGGAAGTTTATATGTCAAAACCCCAGAGTCTTTCTTCATTTCCTTAGAATTTTTTCATGTAAGTCTCAGCTCCCTTACTGAGAATACATTTTTTTTTCTCAAAAAGCATGAAGGCACTTGCAAAGGTCAAGATAAGCAGAGTAGAAAATCAGCAGTCCTGAGACCCCAGAGAAATAAATATCTCTCTCTTGGGAATATGAAGCTTCTTATTAAGGAAAAATTTATAGTACATACTTACTTAACAAAACTTTAGTCTCACAAGTCATTGTTTCAAATAAAAATTGAACAACTATTTAAAATTCCAGTCAGAAAGAGAATAAATCATACTACCTTCCACCCCATGGATCTACATGGCAGGCTCAGTGTGGTTGAAGTTGGAGCCTTCCTTCACCCAGCTACACCCATTCTCCTCACACTGCTCGTCTGCTCAGAGAAGTCCCCGACCGTGGGACAAGGTGATCATCAAAAACCTCTAGGTATTATTTCCTTCACACTAAATGAATTAAGGACATATGTTTTTTAATTCTGGAATTTTCTACTTTTCTAATCATTAAAAGCAATGGTTTTGAAAAGCCTCCAGTTTACTTTTTTATCTTTCCAATATTTTTGTTATTTTCTACCAATGTTATGCTCTTGAAGATGTAGATACTATACTTTTGAGTAAATCTTATGAATGAACTGAAAGTAAAGCACAATAATTTTTCTTAGCTTTTATAAAATTAAGTCCTAGTCAAATTAGGAAAAGAAGTATGGGGGAGAGGCATGATTTTTGTTGATTTGTAATACAAAGAAAATAGAGAGAAAGGAGTCCTCCTGCTTTGTAGACACCTATGGGAGCCTTTCAGCTTTATAGACATCTATAGGAGCATTCCTGCTTTTTAGACACCTATAGGAGCCCTCCTGCTTTGTAGACACCTATAGGAGCCCTCCTGTTTTTAGACATCTATAGGAGCGTTCCTGCTTTGTAGACACCTATAGGAGCCCTCCTGCTTTGTAGACACCTATAGGAGCCCTCCTGCTTTGTAGACATCTATAGGAGCCCTCCTGTTTTTAGACATCTATAGGAGTGTTCCTGCTTTGTAGACACCTATAGGAGCCCTCCTGCTTTGTAGACACCTATAGGAGCCTTCCTGCTTTATAGACACCTATAGGAGCCCCCCTGCTTTGTAGACATCTATAAGAGCCTTCCTTCCTGCTTTATAGGCACCTATAAGAGCCCATCGCATATCACAAGGCAAGACTGAGTGACAACCGGCTAAGTGCTCCCACTCTGCTGGGTCCTCACATTCTACATCAAGTCTCCCCCAGGCAAGTCTTCTTAGGAGCATCTGCACCAAGGGCCAAGTTCCCCTAATCATGGAGTACAATCCTCAGCACATCAAAGCATCCCACTTTTCACTTACTTGGTTGACAATATAAAGACAAAATAGACTTTATTCTCTTAAAAATATATCAACAGAGCTGGGCATCTTGGGAATAGAATCCACATTAGCATGCCCTTCTGTCACCTTCCTGTAAGGATGGAACTATATGCCTTTTGGGAAATCTCACTCCGCCCAGACGTGTCTACTTCTCCTGCTCTCTCTTAGTTCTGCATGGTTCTGCCCCATTTCTCCCTATAGCTTCTCTCTGTGAATCTGTTGATGGCCTGCAGGTCTGAAGACAGCAACTTTAGCAATTAGAAAAGTTCTCATGCTGACTGATGAGATCAGAAAGCAGAAGCCATGTTATGGAAAGTGACATTATACATGGCTGACACGAGAGTCTAAAAGATATCACAGTGAAAAATACAAGGTGCTTTTACTGAGATAATTATCAAACTTTTGGCAATGCTTGACTCTTGGCTATAGTACACATTGTGGATGTGGGGTAGATCAAATATCACTGAGTATTTCAACATCCTACATAGAAAAACCAAGGCATCAAGCAAAAATGTCTTATCCTGATCACATTTAAGAGCATTAAGGTACTGAAATCTTAATCCGTTCATATGCTAAACATACGTGTTTCTACTTGAAAATTATATTATATTATTATATTATATTATGATAGATACTCTGAATTCTGATTACTTCCTACAGTCTTCTGTCTAGCTCACAATCTCCAATACCTCATTTCTCTCTATGCCTTAGAGTTTTATTTCACTAAACATTTCAGGGCTGGAAAGATGGATCAGCGGTTAAAGGTGTTTGCTTGCAAGGCCTACAGGCCCAGGAGTCAGTCCATCAGTCACCAATGTAAGCTTACACCAAAAAGTGCCACAAAGATCTGGCATTCATTTGCAGTGACAAGAAGTCCTGGAACAATCCCCCACCCACCCACACACACACACAAATAAATAAAAATTTAAAATAAGTTTTTTTAAATGTATACAATGACAGAAACCCAAAATGAGTTCAGCTTAATCCTTTAAATGGAGATTCTTAAGCAAAAAAATAAAAATTAATGTTCATGACTAACCTAAATAATAACATATTCTTAAAACCAAGCCAATGAACTAGATCTGATAAAGCATAATTTTTAGCTACTTGGAAGGCTGTGGCAGGAGAATTACAGGTTTGAATTAGCCTGGCTAACATAACAAGTTCAAGGCCAGCTAGGCCAACTCAGTAAGACCTTGTCTTGAAATAAAAATAAAGTTCTTGGGATGTAAATGAGTAGTAAATAACTTGCCTAGAAGATACAGGTCCCTGTGTTTAATACCCAGAACTTAGGAGAAAATAGACAAAAACAATGTTTTGGCTGCCTAAACTACTAAGATCATAACATCATTTATTTTTACTTTGTAAGATTTGGTCCAGCTGGGCGTGGTAGTGCATGTCTTTAATCCCAGCACTCGGGAGGTAGAGGTAGAAGGATCGCCATGAGTTCAAGGCCACCCTGAGACTACATAGTGAATTCCAGGTCAGCCTGGGCTAGAGCAAGACCCTACCTCAAAAAAAAAAAAAAAAGATTTGGTCTAAAATAATATGGCATTGATGTTGAACAAAATACAGACCTAAGGTGAAATTCACAGCATCCCACTTGTGCGCAAAACTGAGCACAAAGTGTTTAGTGTTATCTGTTCCTATGATTTCTAGCACACATAATTAGTAAGAAGTTAAGGAGCCAGGCCAACCTCTTTATATAGCAGAACCCTGTCCTCTAAGAAACTTCCAGATTCTGAAACCACTTGGGTGACAAACTAAGAATATAGATCGAGGTTGAACACCATATAACGGGCAAGAAAGCATCAGGAGCCATCAGTGTTAGTAAGATACCCAGGATGCCAGGACTGGAAAACCTGTTCCATGGCAGGTATATTTTATTTTTCCTCTTTTTAGCACTCTACTCTGTTCTTAACAGAATGTCTAAATAAAATTTCCCTCATTGTTCATTTTTAGCACACTGGCTTTTGGAATCAAGAAAGTACAGGAAAGTAGACTCTCCAAAGGGCATCCATTTACAAAGAGAATGGGTCTCAGCCACATAATAGCAGAAACTGCACTGAAAATTATATATGGTGCCTCTAAAATTACATCGTGCCCAATTTTTTTCTAACAAAGAGACTTGCACACCTGGTGTGCATAGTGGCTGGTTCTTTCCTCATTGAACGGTTCTCCTGCCCACCCTGCAGTGATGACTATAGAAAGCACAGGAAATCCATGGTGACTTGAGTGGGTGATATGATCAAACAGGTCAGGAATGCCTGCATTTCGGGAAACTGGATTCTTGGATATCAGAATAGACACCTCTGCATACTGCAAGACAGCATGTCATGGGCAGCCGACCCAGTGCATTTACTGAATCAAATACAGTCATTCCTTTTCCCGTGTTATACCGTAAACACATTATACAGAAGGTCAGGGGTTCTGAAGGAAAAAGATGCTTCTCCTGAGTGCTGGAAAACAGTGGTTCAGAAAGACGTGAACAGTCCACACGAGCCTGGCTCACTCTCCTGAAAGAGAAGGTGAGTCACAAATGCTGTACGTAATTCAATTCCAATTTCATGAAGGCACAATGGAAGGACGGTCTGCCTGCACACCACCCCTGCTCATGGTAGGGACGACTTAACCGCTATCACCCTGGAGCTGACACAGCACACAGCAATGGGGACAGGAGTCACATCATCGCTGGCTCTTGGATCAGCCTTTGTGTTAGCAAGGTTTTTAGTGAGGGGTTTGTTTTTTTATCTTCCTTCCTACCTTCCTTCCCTTTAAAAAGAAGAGAGAGAGTATGGGCTGGAGAAATGGCTCAGCGGTTAAGGCACTTGCCTCCAGTGCCTAAGGCCCCAGGTTCAATTTTCTAGGACCCACATAAGCCAGACCCACAAGGTGGTAGCCCTGGTGTGCTCTCTCTCTCTCTCTCTTTCTCTCTCTCTTAAAAATGAATAAATAAAATATTTTTTAAAAAGAGAGTAAATAGTAGTTGGAAAAAAATCCCTTGCTCTTTCTCACCTCAACCTCCAAAAAGAGTATTGCCCTGTAGCAGCCACTAAACTTCCCCTGAAACTCCAGCACTCCCCTGAAAATGGACTTCACGACTAATGCAGACCGAAAAGCTAGACGCCCCAGCCTCCAGCACAGCTTAGGCTGCATCTATGACCTGGTGCCCACCAAGGCGAGGACTCTGCCTATGACTTTCCAGGGAGGTGGCATGCAGAGGGGTGGCTCGTGTTGTTTCTTGGTGTTACAAGATCAGCCAGGGAGGTTTTCTGCCATTGCAGTAGAAACAAAGGGTGTCGTGTCTGGTGCTTCGCTTTTGAATACCAAGTAGTGAGCATGAAGTTCATGGCAGGGGTCATGCCTGAGGAGGCACATTTATACCACAGACATCTGTTGGGTGTTTTTTTCTAAGTGGAAGAGATACCAGCTACATTGGCCTTAAGTCCCTGGTATTGTTTTCTACTTCTGGAAGCGTGGCCATGAGCTTGGTCCTCACCTTCTGATTATAACACCTAATTACTTTATCTTTAAATACATTTCGAAGACACTTCTCTTTTTATCTTTCTTTCTTTGATTTGCAAGAGAAAGTCAAGGTAAGAGAAAAAAAAAGATTTTTTTCTGAGAAATTTAAAGCTTTATATAATCAACCTAAGCCTGGATAACTGTAGCATACTATCTTTACAGTGCAACCTAGAATAAGAAGTGAGATATTACATAAAGAAGTGTCTGCCACACAGGGTACAATAAGCCTTCTTTGGGGCCAGGAGAGGAGGACAGAACAGAAAGAAAAGAGAAAAATGTTCAGACTCAAGGACCTCGACTCACAGCTCAGAAGAAAAATAAAATCATTTGGAAAGAGAAACACTGAGATAGTTCAGGATTCCACTAGGAAGAATAGCAGAGCAGGTACTCTCCTCCCCACACCCACAAAGATAACAAGACTCTTAGAAAAGCCAGACATTCCTCATGGTGCTTTAGGCAACAGGAAACAGGGTAGTTAGAGTTGATAGCAGGTGGGTATGGAGACAACCACAGAGATTTAGAAAGAACAATCAAGAACTCCCTCACTGCTGGTGGAAATGTAAATTTGTGCACACACTATGGAAATCAGAATGGTGCTTCCTCAAAAAAAATTGAAAATAGAACTAGCATATGACACAGTTATAGCTATCATTCTTGGGTATATATTTCCCAAAGGAGTCTGTGTTGGTTACTCTTCTTATTGCTGTAACCAAATAAGCAACAAAAATCAATTTTGGGGGGCTTATGGTATTAGTTACCTTACCGTTGCTAAGACAAAATACACAACAAATGTCAGGTTAAAGAGGAAAGTTTTATTTCCACTTCCAGATCCAGATTATAGTTGATCGTGGTGGAGAAGGCATGGGGCAGGAGTTTGAGGCAGTTGGTCACATTCGATCCACAATTTGGAAGCAGAGTGCTGAAGGCTGGTATTTAGGCAGCTCTCTCCTTCCTCTGTAGTCTAAGATCCTGGGTACGGAATGGCTTTCACTGTTCAGGTGTCCTCCCACCACAATTAACCTAATCAAGATGGCTCCCCACAGGCATGCCCAGAGGCTAGCTAATCTAGGTAATCCCTCACAGGTGATTCTAGGTCTATATAGTTGATAATCAACATAAATCATCAGGAACCTATCTTTTGTCAATTCCAAACATGTCACATTTCAGTCATAACCTTTCCACCCCTTGTCTCTATAGACAATGGCAACTTCAAAAGTCTTCACAGTCATTATCAGTTCCAATACTGTTTAAAAGTGTAAGTGCATTTGACACTTCTGGAACTATGTAAATATAAGTGCAGAGTCTCTTCTGAGACTTGGGAAAACTGTTAACTATAACCTCAAAAGTTCCTATAACATCAAAAAAAAAAAAAACAAGCCACCTACTTCTCTAACATGCATTGGCACAAAGCCAACCTTCAAAAGGAAAGAATAAGTTCATAACAAGGAATGATCAGACCAAAAAGCAAGACCAAAACCCAACAGGGCAAACTCCAAATCTTGCAGACTGGCATCAGGGACTGATGATGGCTTCATCTGGGCTCCAAAGGCCTTTGGTAACCCCACTGCTCGAGCTGTGCCTCTCTTGGGGCAACTCTGTTTCTTCAGTAGACCTAGGTTGTGGCATCTCTAACACCCTGGAGCCCTCATTGAAACTCATGCTTCCCCTGTATAGCTTCATGCAGTGGCCTCCCAAAGCCTCCAGGCAGGGGATTCTGATCCTGCCTCACCTGTCTTAGCTTCAGTGACTCTCTGGAATCATGGTGAAATATTCCATGACCCTCTTTATCTTGCATCTTTCACTCTCCTAAAACAAGTAGCACATGGATATTACTGCCAAGTTCTGCTGCCAGATGGGGAGAAACTAAAGCCTGGTACCTCCCATGAAACAGCCTCTGTATGGTGATTTTTGGGGAGCAGAAACCTCCTTTAGTGTTCTTTCTTCAGGCCCTTCCCTTTCAAAAGGATTCACTTTTTTTTCTATCTCAAGTCGTCAGTGGTTGGGTCTTGCCCTCTGGGTATCTTTTCCATTGTCCCAATGCAGAACAGTAGATTTCCCTTTAAAAGTGGTAATCTCTTTACAGTTACAGCCTAAGTAGCTGCAGTCTCTAGGCCTAGGACTTTAAAGTGGCTTACATTTCTTTCTGTGTCAAGCTTTCTGTTTTCTCATGTCTTTCTACTCAAGTATTTTCCTTTTTCATTGTAGAGCTCAGTGAAAGCAATAAAGAGAAACCATGCCAGAGACAAATGCTTTACTGCCTTTAAATTCCTTGAAAGTAATAATAAACACATAAGTTTATTAATTTAAAATTTAACTTTGTTCAATTTCACAGGACACAGGCAGACTGCAGATAGTTTCTTTGCCAGAATATCACATGAGTGGCGTGTAGCCCACTTTCCAAAAAAAGTCCTTTTCCCCACTTTAGAACCGAGAGTCAAACCTTCACAGTACCCATTTCTCTCTGCCACTGGTCTTCCAACCTCCCACCAGAATGTCATATTAACCTCTGCTTAAACGATTGTAAGGCTTCTCCAGTTCAAAGTTCCAAATCTTTCCACATTCTTCTCCCAAACCATTTCCAAAAGACTAAGAACAACATGATCAGAATTATTGGAGCAACAATTCCTCTTAAGGTACCAATTCTTCATATTGGTTACCTTCTTGTTGCTGGGACAAATACTTGACATATAAAATCAGTTTAATGGTAAAAAGAGTTACAGTCTATTGTAGCAGAGAAGGCATGGTGGTGGCAGCTTGAGGTGGATCTGGTCACATTCACCCCACATGGGGTGAGGAAGCAGAGCAGAGTGATGAAGGTGGGTGCTGCTCTCTCATTTTTTTTAATTTTTTGGTTTTTCTTTATATGTTTGTGTTTTTATATTTTATGATGATCAACATTTTCAGAAACGTTAGTTTTGATATTTTATTTATTTGAGAGAGAGAATGGGAGCCTCCAGTCACTGCAAACGAATTCCAGACACATGCATCCTCTTGGGCATCTGGCTTTATATGGGCACTGGGGAATCAAACTTGGGTCCTTCTGCATTGCAGGTAAATGCCTTAACCACTAAGCCATCTCTTCAGCCCTGCTCTCTCATTTTTATACAGCCCAGAACTCTGGCTAAGGACTCACCACAGTTAAAGTGAGTCTTCCCACCTCAATTAACCTAATCAAGAAACTCCCTCATAGGCATGCCCAGTGGATTACCTAATGTGCACGGTGCCTCACAGGTGATTCTAAGTCCTGTTGAGTTGATAATCAACATAAACTATCACAAAAATGCCTATTAATGAATAAACAGTAGACAAAATCAGCAAATCAAAGATTATCTTGCAACCAGGCATTCTGGCACATGCTTTAATCCCAGCAGAGGTAGAAGGATCACTGTGAGTTTGAGGCCACCCTGAGACTACATGGTGAATTCCAGGTCGGCAAGACCCTGCATTGAAAAACCAAGCCAAAAAATAACAAACAAACATCAAAAAAGATCACCTTGTAAAAATAGATCCAGTTTTAAACAACTTTCCTTCAACCTGGCATCACTATCTGAATAGCTTGGAGAAGTTCTCAGTGCTCCTCAAACTCTGATATGAATGTTGCATATTTTCTCTCCTTATGTACATCCTAGCTTCAACATTTTAGATGCCTATATAAGGAGTGCTAATGCGGAGAAGCCACAAACCTGGAAATGGGACATAAAACAGGAGAGCAGATGGGATAGGAACACAGAAGGGTAGAACACTGGAAATGAAAAGCTTTCAATGGAGGCAGGAGTCAGAATTAAGAGGAGAAGGGGTAGGCTAGCTGAAACTAAAGACAAATTTTAAAAGGCAGGTGAAAACCTTCTTTTATTGCTAATTAAAGAAATATAATTTCAAAAATAGTTTGAACATAAGAATCTACATGGTTAGATTATGCTGCTCCCAGAAGCTATAAGTTAGTTATTATAGGAAAATCTCAGTGCCAGGAATTGAATACCTTCCGATGATTGTCATCAGTCAGGGAGGCCCTTGACGCCCCCAAAATATTTCAGATATTGCCAATGCTCTTGGTTGCCCACCAGAAATAGATGGAAAGACCTTATTGCTGAAGACACCACTGATTTCCTTTCCAAGGCACTAGGTAATCAAGCTGCAACTGAGCTGGAAGCTCCCTCCTGCTGGCTAGCTGTCACACTGATAGGTGCTCTGGGCATGCCTATGAGCGATTATACTAGAGGAGGAAGGTCACCAACAATCTCCCCAGCAGTAGACCTTCAGTGCTACACAACCAATCAGCTAGGCAGGATATGGCCACTGGTGCAATAGTGGTTTGGCTATGAGGTGATAACCAGCTGCTCTGGGACCAGATGTGAGGTCCACTTCATGAGAGGGAATTCATACCTGGTATTGAAAACCTAGTCAAGAGCCTATGGCTGGGAAGGTCACAGGCTCTATGTTATTTGCTAAATGGATGTAGTGTGTACCTATCAAATTTCCCTCTAGATTGTACACTTATTCCCACAGATTAGTGTCATAAAGTGTCTTCTTAAATGATGTGTAGTAATCATGATTTTCCTATCTTTCACAGCCAACAGGACATACACTTTGTAGCAAACAAATGAAACCTTGATTTCAGGGTAAAGTAGGTCCATCCCACTCACCCTTAGATGAGGAAACAGAATAAATCTACTCCAGTCACAGAAATTCTACCCTCTTCTGCTAGCATTTGCTGTGAGAATCTGTGTGACCCAGTTCTAACTAGAGTCATGAAAGGTTCATGATCTGGATTTGCCCTTCTTTCTCCCTGGCTAAATCCTGACTAAGCCCTGGCACCTGTGGAAGTAATCTTTCTATCCACAATTTTGCCATCTCAATGACATTATATAAATGAAATCATTCAGCTAACCCCTATTGGCACTGACTTTTTTGCTCAGCTTAATTCTCTAGAAATTCATCAGAGACTGTATATTAACGGTTCCCTTGCTTCGTGCTATGGATGTACTAAAAGGTTTCAAATCATTCATACTTTGTGCCCAGTTTGAAAGTATTTTTGGATTATCAATACAAATGTACGTAAATTTTGTGTGAACGTGTCTTCATGGTTTGGTGTAAATTTCTGGAAATGTTTCTGTTGTGCTACGTGCATGTTTAGTTCTTTAAAGAAGCGATCAAATTCTTCCAGAAGGCTGTACCTTTTCACATTTTCATCCGAAAAGGAGGATTGACTCAGTTTCCCTGTATTTTCAGTCGTCCCTGTCTCAACCACTCTGATGGCTGTGCAGTGATGTACTATTGTGATATAAATTTAAATTATCTGATATTGGTCATCTTTTCATGCACCTGTTTTCTATCTGACTATCTTTGGTAAAATATCTGCTTATGGGTTTTGGCTCATGATGCCAATTGATTGTTTTCTGTTTTGACTGATGAGTTTTGGAGATTCTTCATACATCCCAGATGCTGCTCATTGGTCTTACATGTGGTTTTCTAGTCCTGTGTCAGATATGTGGGGTCTTCCCTTCTCTGTAGCTTACCTTTTAACCTTCTCTGTATCCTTCACAGAGCAAATGTTTTTAATTGTGACAAAGTGCAACATATCCCTTTTTCTGTGTGGACTCTGAAAAGCCTAAGAGTGTTCTCCTAATCCCAGATCTTGAATATTTTCTCATATATTTTCTTCTTTTTAGGTTTTTATCTCACAATTTAGGCTTGGAGAGATGGCTCACCAGTTAAAAGCTCTTGCTTGCAAAACCTGCTAGCCCAGATTCAATTCTTAAACCACCACATAAAGCTGGATGCAAAAAGTGATGCAAGTGTCTGGTGCTCATTTCTAAGAGACCCTGGCTCTTGCACCCTGCATACACAAACATTTAAATATTTTTTTAACTTTCATAGCTTTATGTTTTGCTTTTAACTCTTAATTCATACTATATTTTTATCAGGTGTGAGTCTTGGTTTGAGTTTTTGTTTCAGTTTTTGAACCCATGAATGTTCAGTTGCATCAGAATCATTTTTTTAGCTCTACTTCATCAAATTGCTTTAAAAGTTTTGTAAAAGCTCAGTTGAGAGCTGAGGAGATGGTTCAGTGATTAAAGGTGCTTGCTCTTTGGTACCCACCTTAAGCTGTATGCAAAGTGGCACACGCATCTGTAATCTCAACACACCTGAAGCCTCTGACGATCAAAAGTGGAGCTAGCAAAATCTGGAAGCTAACAGAGGCAAAATGATATTCTGAGAAAGCAGGGGACATCATATACAACACTGACCAATGTTATGAGAATCCAGAGGACACTGCTATATTGCAGAAACCAGCAAGCCAAGAAGTGCTCATCTGTGCAATAGTGATGCTTAACCTAAGTGGGTAATCAATGGCTTGCTGATTAGCCAGAAGATTCACTCAAAGGCAAGGAAACCTTAGCTGGAACTGTGATACAAGGAAAATTCTTATGGAGACCAAGAACCCTGACTCCAACGAGAAGCCCCACTAAACATGGGCCTACAGAGAGGTCACAGCCATTAAAATCTCAGCAAATTAACAATGTTTGCCTCATTTAACCTATACTGATATCACTCTCTGTTGGAGAATCTGTTTGAATTTTTCAGAAGGCAGCGGGAACCATGGACAACCCAGTTCCAACAATAGGACCTGAGATGATGGTTGACACTCAGGCAGGAGATGAATGACTCCTAATTCATCATCTAGGGCCCAAAGGAAACCTTTGAGGAAGTGGCGAGACAAGTAAGAGACCTACTTCCACAGCAAGTCAGACAACCTGTGAAAGGATAATAGAGACAGACACCGAGGATACACAAAATAGTCCAAAGCAGAAATCCAGAGACTCTTAAGATTTCAACAGCAAAATAGACTTAAAACTCACCCACCATGACTCAGAGAACTTTGCAGAAGAGGAGACAAAAAGATTGTAAGAGCCATGGTGGGAGAATATCCAAGACATTTCCCCCCTCAACAACAACAACAACACACACACACACACACACACACACACAAACCGGCTACTGCTTGTCCATTCATAACCCACCACCCCATGGCCCATTCCAGCAATACACTGAGGAGGAATCTCAGCAGGTTGGGGGCAAGGAGGGGGTAGCATCATAAAACTTGTTTATATAGTGTTTCTAATTATTAACCATAAATAAGTTTTTTAAAAGCAATGGAAGGTGTTGCATGAGCTGCCAGGGGAAATTGGTCAATGATATTTGGAGAAAGAAGAGACCACTGATATATAATATAGACAGTTGTCACAAGAATGCTGAATATACCGCTGTATGGAAGAGACCAGCAAGTTAAGAAATGCTCATCTGTGCAATAGTGGCACTAAACCTAGGTGGATAATCAACGGCTTAATGATTGGCTAAGAGATCCACATAGTGACAAGAAACCCTTAACTGGAACAGGGATCCCTAGCATAATCCTATGGAGACCAAGATCTAGGGCTCCTAGGGGAAATTCCCACTACCAGAAAGCTACAGAGGGGCTACACCCATTAGGAGCTAGCCAAAATAGCAATGTTGTCTCATTTAACCTATACTGATCTCACTCTCCAATGGAGATTCTGTTTGTATTTTTCAGAAGGCACTGAAAGAGCTAGGGACAACTCCATTCCATCAACAAGACATTGGATGATGGCTGACATCCTGGCAGGAGACAAACCACACCTAGCCTTCACACAGGACCCAAACGAAACCCAGGAGAAAGTGATGAGACAAACAGGAGACCAATCACCACAGCAAGACTGATAACCCATGAAAGGTCAATGGAGACAGACCCCAACGATACCCAACACAACCCAGGGCAAAGATCCAAAGATACTTAAGATCTCAACAATAAAGCAGCCTCAAAACGCACCACTGTGACTCAGGGAACTAAGCAGAAGAGGGGGCAGATAGAATTTAAGAGCCATGGTGGGACAGAATATCCAGAGACATTGCCCCCCTCATCAATAATACACAAGGGGGAAGGAAAACATAAACAACGAAAAACTGAAAAAAAAATAGGAAAATCTGCCTGTCTCAAAAAAAAATGGTAGATAATGTTGTTCTACCAAGTTGCCCTCTAAATATTTATTTTTATGCACGTAGATTAATTCTGCTCTTACCTTCAGTCAGAGATGCTGCTCATTTCAAATGATACTGACCACTGGGAAGACTCAAAACTCACCAAAGTGCTGCGAAAAAGTGACTGCTGAGTGCTTAGCACTGAATGAAACATCTCTTATCGTGTCTTCCAAAGCTCCAGGAACATTGTGAGAGGACAGAAAGAATGTAAGAGGCAGAGAAGGGGAGGAGTGCTTTGAAATACTATCTTCCAAACTTGAAGTGGCTGTTGCATTTATGACACTACATCAACTGTCACTTCCTGTACAAGTTCTCAGTAACATTAAGTCCATCAACATTTTGTCGTGGATGATGGAGAGGTCAAAAAAAATATTCAATGCCAAAAGAGAAGAACTATCTACAAAGTAGAAGGGATTTGGTGGAAGGGAAGGAGAACCAAAAAAAGTTAATGAGAGGAGATTGTGATCAAAATATATTATGTCCTTATATGAAAATTATCAATCAAAAAGTTTTTTAAGGTGGAAAGAGATGAAACACCTCTAACCTCCACATGTACACCATGGCACATATGTGCCCTGGCACACACACCACGCATATAGGTAACACATATGAACATACAAACAGATAAATAATAATTATAAGTTTAAATCAGCTGGGGATTTTTTATGTGAGAGTATTTCAGGATTCTCTATTTGATTCCAGGGACTGCCCGTCATAATATGAATTATAGAACTATATCACTGATGAATTGGAAAAGATAAATTCCTCCCACTTCATTATCATCTTTCAAAATTGTTATAGCTATCATTTTCCATTTCAAATAAATTTTAGAAATAGTTTGGCTATATCTGCAAAGAATATTGTTGGGACTTCAATAGCACTTCATTAAACCTCTTAATTGAACTGACGAGAGTTGGCATCTTACAATGCTGACGCTCAGGATCCATGAATATACTTTCTCCATCTTTTAAGTCCGCTTGTATTTCTAAAACATCACTCTGTGCTTATTGGCATACAGTTGCATATAAGATTTGTCAGGTCTTCATTGATGTATTTCATGTTTTGAACGAAACATACATTGTATTGTAATTTGTGTCTATGTGTTCATTGATAGAACATAAAAATAGAATTTATTTTTGTATATTTATATTGTATCCTATAACCTTGCTAAACTCAACTATTAATCCAAGATTTCTTTTCTGGTTTTTTTTTTTTTGGTAGATCCTAGAAAATTTTCTACATAGACAATTCTGTCCCCTGCAAATAGGAATAGTTTTATTTCTCCTGATCCTAATGTCTGTTGTTTCCTGTTACTGTCATGGGACTCAAACTTTCAGTAAGGTGTTGAATAATTGTACAAGCAGACATCCTTTCATTATTTCTGATTTTATTAGAAGAAGATTAAGTGCTTTAGCATTAAATATAACATCAGTAGCAGGTTTTATGTACACATTCATCAAGTTAAGAAAGCTCTTTATTTATATTTTCTGAGTTTTAAATATAAATTTTATAATTTTATGAATATTTTCTTGATGTAATCATGCAATTATGCAATGTTCTTTTTTTCTTTCTTTTTTGGGAGGGGGGCTTGGTTTTTTGAGGTAGGGTCTCACTCTAGCCCAGGCTGACCTGGAATTCACTATGTAGTCTCTGGCTGGCTTCAAACTCACAGCAATCCTCCTACTTCTGCCTCCTGAGTGCTGGGATTAAAGATGTGAGCCACTATGTCCAACACTATTTTCTTTTTTAACCTGCTAATAGTACCTTACATCACCGATTCATTATCAAATATTGAGATAGCCTTACTCCTAAAATATTGTCAAGTTGTCATTATATATAATCTTTTTTTTTTTTTTTTTTTTTTTTTTTTGGTTTTTCGAGGTAGGGTCTTGCTCTAGTCCAGGCTGACCTGGAATTCACTCAGTAGTCTCAGGGTGGCCTTGAACTCATGGTGATCCTCCTACCTCTGCCTCCCAAGTGCTGGGATTAAAGGCGTGCGCCACCACGCCCGGCTCGATATATAATCTTTTCATATATTGCTGATTTATAGTTGCTAATATTTTGTTCAGAATTTTTGCATCTATATTTATGAGTGTTATTGTCATGTTGTTTTTCTTTTTTATTGTTTCTAAATTTTCTAATAGGGAAATACAAGCTACATAAAATTAATAGGGTCATGTTTCTACCTCTGCTGTTTTCTCTAGCAAATTATGTAGAACTCATTTTAATTATTTTTTAAATGTTTGGTAAATTCACCAGTGAAAACATCTGGTCTGAGAGATTTATCGGAAGAGGAATAAAATTTATGAATTCAATTTCCTTAATAGTTATATGATTTTAAATCATCTGTTTTGGGGCTGGGGAGATGGTCCAGTGAATAAAGGTGCTTGTTTGCAATTCTGCTGGCTCAAGTTCAATCCCACAGCACCCAGGATAAGTTAAATGTATAGTGGCACGTGTTCATGTGAATTCAGGGTGCCGACATCAGTGTGAGGTGGAACCAGTAGGATCCAGAAGCTGACAGGCCAGCTAGATAGATGCAGGCAGCACCAATGACAGACACTGCATCCAAGAAGGGAGGAGGAGAGGACAACCACCCTGAGGTTGACCTCCACGTAAGCATGCAAGTGGACACACATACACCCACAAACAAATTCTAAGAAAAGAAATTATTTGTTTCATGTGGAGGTTTGTGATTATCAAGCAAATAGTTCATTTAATCAACTTTGTCAGATTTGTGTAAAGTTGCTGCTAATATCTGCCTTTTTGTGTCTACTCTCTTTGTCTCTGTGACAGTTTGGTGATTTATTTTCTGCATTAAACTGGCTGGTCTACCATGGCCAGGAATCTGGTAAAAAATTATTCAGTATATTTCTCTCAGGGAATTTGGGGATTTTATTTAAATTGGTGGGCTTTGAATAAATCAGATTGTCCTCCATAATTGGTGAGTTTAAAAAAAAAATAATCAAAGGTCTGAAGAGAATAAGAGGGCTTGCCATAGCAATGGAGTTCTGCCAGTGAGTGAGAGGATTCCTTCAGAGAGGACCTGCTCCACGGGCTATTCCAGAGGCTCCAGCCTGGCCTCCTACTCTGCAGAGGTTGCAGGAGCCATTTGTTTTAATTGGCAATTCTTGAAATCCCTTAGTTGCTGTTTCTCAGTACAAATGACACCAGTTCTGTTTCTCCAGAGAATCTTCTCTGAAACCGTCAGTCATACTAGAAGTGGGGTATTTCATTGATCTTTCCAAAGAAATCTTTGTTTTATTGGTTTTTCTCTATTGTTTTTCTGTTTCTGGTCTCATTCATTTTTAATCATTGTTGCATCCTTCCTCTCTTAGGTTTGTTTTTCTCTTTTTCTAGCTTTGCATGGGAGAGCTCTAGTTACTCATCTAAATACTGGTGTTTTCTTATATTTGGGATAGTTTACTGTCAGCACTAACCGAGCTGTGCTCCTCTTAGAACCAAAATAAGACTGTGGTATAATCTTTGTTCTAATCATCAGGTGTATTCTAGAAAACTCAGGAAAGCAGGGACAACGGCCTATTGTACTTACTCATATATTTTTTTTTCTCCATTCTTTCTTCCTGATACTCTAGGGTTCCTAATTTTACTGTGTTCTTTCTTCACTCATTTCAGGACTCCAGTGACATGAATTTTGGACCTTTGTATGGGTCCTACAAATTGTTATTCTTTTTCAACATTGCTTCGGCTATTTCAAAGTTTTTCAGTTGTAAGTGAATTCTAGTATCAGCAACTATACTTCTGCCAAAAAAAAAGCTTCCTGACATTTTGATAAGAATTGTGTTGAATCCCAGATCCATGTGGAGAACTGTGCCACTATAATGTTAACTATAAAAACATAAATTGATTTTCCATTTGTTTTTAAAATTGTTTATAGTTTTAGTATGTAAGTCTTACATGTTTATCTCTTGAATGTGAAATGATTTTTACTTCATTTATAATTTAAATAATTTTAAACATCAGTAATTTTAGATAAATCCTTTCACGTAGTTATCACATATTTTTCACGTTACCTGTTCTCACATTCCTCTCCAACTTTTGCCACTTATGTCATTTCTAGATTATTAAAGCAATATTAGACATTTGTTTCTGGAGTTAAATATATGTAATACACACAGGAGGCTTCTCTCAATTTGATAAAATGTCTCTTCCTTTTGTCAAACCATATGCCTTGAGGTTGTGAGTGTTCAAAGCTACTTGTGCCTTAATATTTTGTAAAATACTTTTTCTAAATTAAAATCGTTCTCACTTTTTATTTTAAAGTCTTGACTATATATTGGCTGCTATATTTTATTTTATTTTATATTTTATTTTCAGGGGCTGGATAGATTGCTTAGCGGTTACAAGTGCTTGTGGTACAAACATGAGGAATTGTAAGAACCTGAGACTATGTGAGTTTGATTCCCCAGCACCCATGGAAAAAACTGGGCTTGGCCACACATGCCCGTGACTCCAGTCCTGTGAGAGGCTTAAACCAAGTAATCACTGGGGCTCACAATCAAAATAGGCAGCTTCAGGTTGAGAGAGAGACTCTGTCTCATGGAAATATGCACATGAGCCACAGAGGAAGTCGTCTGACATTCTCTCCTGGCCAACAAACACACTCATGTACATACACATACATACCAACACTCCACACACACCTGCCTATACCACACATACACACATACACACCACCACACACACGCGCACACATACACATGACACATACACATACATATTGACATGCCACACACACCTGTCTATACCACACATACACACATTGTTGCAGTCAGCTTTCTTGTTGCTGCACAGAAAGAACCCAAGCAAAGGCGGCTTGTGGAGGAATGGGTTTATTTGGCTTACGGACTCGAGGGGAGACTCCATCCTGGCAGGGAAAACGATGGCATGAGCAGAGGGCTGGACATCACCTCTGCCACAGCACTGCAAACAGCGGCAGGAAGGTGTGCCAAACTCTGGCAAGGGGAAGCTGGCTTATAACCCCCATAAGCCCACCCCCAACAACACAGCTCTAATGAGGTTCTAATTCCCGAATTGCCATCAGTTGAGTATCGATCTATCAAAACACATTCATTTGTTTGTGGGGGACACCTGGATCAAACCATGACACACATACACACACCCCCACACATACCACACAAAAAACACAAACAGCATTATTTTCAGTAGCATGGAGTAACCTTCACATACATAATCAACTAAGTTGATTTTTAGCAAAGAAATCTTATAATTGTAACTTAAATATCTATCATATTAATGTGCAATATTAATATGTAACATTAATGTAAATATCTATCATATTAATGTTGTTCATCAAAATGTAGTTTGCTTCATACACATGGTTAACTTCATATTTTGATGTGTAAATATAATTTCCATGTTAAGAGTTATATATAGTTCTCTGTTTATCCATATTAAAGAAAAAATAATAATTGAGGCCACAAAATCATTTCATCATTTTAGGTTTCTCTGAAGTTTCGAATTATGCCTATTTTTCTCTCATATATGTGGTTCTGAGTTCTCTCTTTGTTTGCATTGAAACTTGTTGGGTTCTCTTGCTCTAATCTTCATGGCCCTTATACATCTTCTACAGTGTTTTGCTCCTCTTTTTATTCCTTTCAGCTATGTCCGAATTTTAATAACTACATTTTTAATCCCCAGTGATCAATTTGCTTAATTACTTTTCTTCCCATATTTCAGACATTTAAATCCTTAAGAATATAAAACATGCTACTAAAAAAATGATTTTATTATGCATTTGCAAAGACGGAGAGAGAAAAAAAAGAGAGAATGGGCACACCAGGGCTTCTCGGCACTACAAACACACTCCAGACACATGTGCCACTTTGTACATCTGGCTTTACATGGGTACTGGGAATAGAATACGTGTCATCAGACTTTGCAAGCAAGTGCCTTTAACCTCTGAGCCATCTTTCCAGCCCCCCCCCACAACATGCTAGTTTCATAGGCTAAATCTCATTTAAAAAGTTTATCTAAACTTTTTTTTTCAAGACAGAAAGGGCTTTATTGGACTATTTTAAGTAGCAGTTCACATTAATGCATACACATGGTCATATGTATCTATAATATCCAAAATGCTTTCACATGTTATAACCACGGCTCTCACCCTGGGAAGCAAGTCTCCTGAAGTGACCTATACCATGAGGTCACAGAGATAATGTTTATCAAAGACCTAAACTTGAAGACCATCCACTAGGGATGCAGACCTCAGCAAGAGCCTGAGTCTATCTGAACTTTTTGAAGTCTCTACTTTAATGGCCACTAAATCTTACACTTGGTTAACTCTCTCTCTCTCTCTCTCTCTCTCTCTCTCTCTCTCTCTCTCTCTCTCTCTCTCTGTGTGTGTGTGTGTGTGTGTGTGTGTGTGTGTGTGTAAGTTGGAGGTTGTGATCTCCTCTTTAAGCGACATTTATAGTCTGTGATATGTGATTTTTAAACTTTCTCATGAAACACTCCAGAGATGGTATCTTGGCACTAATTTTCTATGGCAATTGAAAAATATATTGTGCATTAGACATACTATTGTTAAAATTATTTGAGAAATCTCTTTTTGTTCTATGTAAAAAGGAAACTTTGCTCCTCTTTGCTGACTTCTGACATCTCTGATCTCAAATTCCCTAACTCACAAAACCTGTTTTGACTATTAAGAACCCACATCTTGGAGAGTGGAGTGGCCATATATCCTAGCTCCTCTGCTTTTCAACATTTTACCCATTTCCATTTCAGGCCTGTACTGAATTCCTTTCACTTGCCTTTAACTCAGTGTCATTGTCAGCCACATGCCACTGGGATGAATCTCCAAACCAGGCACAGTGATGGGAGGAAGGACTTATTAAAGTTACAGATCCAGGGGAAGTTCCAAAATGGTGAAAGACACTGGCCCCTTTCACAGGTCCAAACTGAGAGAGAGAAGCCTTCACCAACACCACACACACACACACACACACACACACACACACACACACACACACACACACACACCAGCAAACAGGTGGGAGGAAGGAAGAGATTTCCTTTCCCTCAAGCTTCCATATTACCTGCCTCCTCCTGAGAGGGCCACCTACCCTGGAGGAAAGGCTCATGTTAGAGGAGGGATCTCCTCCTTTTTTTAATCCTTCCTGTAGGCAACCACAAAGACCCACCCAAGATTATTTGGGATTCCTAAACATGTCAAATTGACAACAAAACTTACCATCATAGTTAGGCATTTATTTCTAAGATATTTTGCAATAGGAAGGTTTCATTGTAGACAGATAAAATATGATTTTATTAGGTTGCTAAATTCTATTTTTACTTAGAATTTTTCATTTTGGTTAATAAGTGAAAAGGGCTTAGACTTTCTTGTTATTTCTTGAACCTTCATTTGGCTTTATAAGCAGGGCTCTAGCAGTGTCTATGTTAGGTGCCTTTGATTCTTGTCTATTTTCTAAAATAACCTGAATAACATAGAGGTTTTTTTAAACTCAAAATACTTATGTCAACCATTCTGGCTCTGAGGCATTTGAGGTAGAAAGAAGAGGGGGATCATTGATCTCCACGGATGCTAGCTTAATAATTTTTCCTCTTGACACCAATTTCGGCATTTTCAGAAGTTACCTATGAAGGCATCCAGAGAGCTATGGTCAACCCAAATCCACCAACAAGCCATGGAGCAATGGCTGACATCCCAGCAAGAGATGAAACACTCCTGGCCTATCCTCTAGGCCCCAAGTGAACCCTATGAGAAAGTGACTAGATAAACAAGAGACCTATCACCACAGCCAGTCAGATAACCCAGGAGAGGTCAAGGAGACAGACACCAGCAATATCCAACACAACCCAAAACAAAAATCCAGAGACACTTAAGATCTCAACAATAAAGCAAACCTAAAACTCATCCACTATGACTTAGGGAACTGAGTGGAAGAGGGGGCAGAAAGATTGTAAGAGCCATGGTGGGGAGAATAACCAGAGACATTGCCCCCCCCCAGCAACAACACACAAAGCTGGGTGCAGGGGGACTGGCTACCTCTTGTACAATTCATACAAGAGGTCCCCTACTCCATGACTTATCCAGTATGCTCAATGAGGAGGATACCCAGTGGATTGGGGCCAGGGAGGAGGGAAATGGGGATACCAGCCTAATATTTGCTCATATAATGCATCTAATTTGGAATAATAAAGATATCAATTTTTTTAAAAAAGAAGTTACCTATGTATGCTTTCAAGTGCATGAGTATATTTCTTTATAATATTATTGTTGTTCTAAGTTGTGTGCTAGGGGATCTTTCCTCTCTTCTAGTCCATCTGTATCAATCTTGTTCAAGGCTTGTCTCCCAGAAATACTTTCAAAATACACTTGATTTTTTTTCTCTCTCTCCTTGAGGACCTTAGACATAGAAACTAATAAAGTGAATGTCCTACAGACATTTTGATTCTAAAGATGTCTTCTGTAGCTACAAATTCCATATTTCAAAGAGCTAGTCAAGAATATTATTTACATCAAAATAGTGCTTAAAACTAATAGGGTTAGTTTCCTATTATGATGAGTATTTTCTTGTATCTGAAACTTCATAAATCTACTTAAGTGATATCATTTTTATCATTGATTGTTACAATGGATGAACCACTTGTCATAGTCTGGACATGGTGTGAGCATGTCCCCAAAATTCCTCTGATGGAAGCTCAGCCACTAGTGGGGCAATGATAAGTGACGAAACCTTGAAAGGCAGGGTCTTCTAGCAGGTGATTGGGTCTTTGGGACATCACACTCAGAAATTAATGTAGTGCCCATGGAACCCCAGTGAGGGCTCTTAAGAGGAGTTATTGTTAGATTGGCTTCTGAATGTCTCTGGCTTTCTGTCATACCATGTGTTTCTTCTGCTTACAAACACCCCTACTATGATGCCATCTGCCTTGTGGCACATTTAAGGAGACTCTCACCAGAGGCTAAAAAGAAAAAAGAAAAGAAAAGAAAAAATGATGTCAGTAGATCTTAGACTGTCAGCCTTTGAGCTCCAAAACTATAAGCTAAACAAATTCTTCATTTATTAACCAGCCTCGGTCATTTTGTGATAGCAACAAGAAACAAACCAATATACAAACACTCAAAGTATTATAGTTGCCCATCTACTATGTGTTTTCCAGTCACTACATCTCAACAAGTAAAATTCTCCCCACTGAAAATCATGTTCCTTAAGGAAAGCAAGCAAACATCATTTCTACTTCCATAAATAAAATGGACTCTGTGGGAAAGCTATACATAATAGTTGGGTTATTGTTTTCATAGTAAGAGAGAGGTTAGAAAGTCAAGAGAACTCCTATTGAAAATTTTTATAGAAACAATAAAAACACAGGGTTTGGTGTTAAAAGTCACCACAGAAATCAAATAGTTCAATGGCCCTAATTCTGCAGTGGAGGAATTTTTGACTGGGCAATTCACACGCAAGAGATGGTGGAGTAGAGTCTGTCTGCACTCACTGGACTCACCGAATGAACTGATCCTTTTTCTCCAAAAAGAAAGAAGCAAAATCCCCTTAGGTGAACTTAACGGAGAGAGAGAGAGAGAGAGAGAGAGAGAGAGAGAGAGAGAGAGAGAGAGAGAGAGAGAGAGAGAGAGAGATGCAAAAGGGGACATAGAATTTGGAGCAGTATCCTACAGAGTAATTTTAACAAGAAACACAGGAATTTGAGAACACTGCTTCAAGTGGCCTATGATAAAATGAAAATAACCATGCCACTTTCATAAGTCAATGCCAACACGATTCATATGAGTATTTTAGTACCCATCTTGACAACAACTGGTATTCCTATTCTAACCATTATTGCAATGCTGTGTTTAACTCAGTTATCTCTGAGTTTTGGAGTATGTGGTGCATGAAGGGAAAACAGTGAGAAATGAGCAATGACATTTCTGCTACTAATTAATACCAACTGCACAGCCAGTAGCTCCTGTCCATCACATTTGCAGTCTAGGAGGGAGAGGGAAAAAATGTAATGCAATTTAGTTAAAATCAGAGCCTAATCATCAATGCCCTTTAAACTCTGAAACCAGGGCTGCTATCCACGTGCTGAATGTAATTACGGGATTTGATTTCCTATATGGAGTAGGCAATGGAACTGTTTTAATTGACACTGATAAATATTTGCAATAACTTTTGGATAAATTAAAAATCAATGTCAATTTCAACTCTCTGGGTAATTTTTTATTGAACAGCTAAAAATGTGACAGAGGTTCAGCCTGTGACCAGACCACACATGGAGGAAATAAAAACAAGGCTAGCCCAGGACCTGGCTGTTCCAGACACAGAGCTCCCCAGACCCTCAGATCGCTTGGGATTTAAGGAGACTCCCAGAAGGTCACAGTAGGTAGGAGCACTTCACTTCAACATGTTTTTCTTAGTCCTGCACTCGGACTAAACCGCAGCAAACCTTTGCCTCCTTCTCTTTTCTGAGACTTTTGTTGTTGTTTTTCTGCCTCAAATGAGACCCAGGCAAAGATGATGAAGAAGGCTTCACCCCAGGCAGGTGAGGTCCCTACATGCAGACACCACTTGTCCAAGGCCCAGGGCACAGATGTGGGTTCCTGGAGCCAGGGTTCGATTGGACTGTGCTAACTGGAAACGGAAATAGCAGCATACATGAAGATGGTGTGAAGATGCATGTAACACTGTACTTGAGAAAGGGCTACTGCTGCAGCCCTTCTGCGTTGCTGTTGGCTGGGAATGAATAGACCCTGGTGCCCTTCCTCACCAGGGGAGGAGCTACATTAGGACATAGGTCCTTGGTATTTCTGAGCACCAAAGAAATTGAAATCAGAGAAGAAAGAAAGAAAGAAAGAAAGAAAGAAAGAAAGAAAGAAAGAAAGAAAGAAAGAAAGAAAGGAAGGAAGGAAGGAAGGAAGGAAGGAAGGAAGGAAGGAAGGAAGGAAGGAAGGAAGGAAGGAAGGAAGGAAGGAAGGAAGGAAGGAAGGAAGGAAGGAAGGAAGGAAGGAAGGAAGGAAGGGAAGAGA
>PVHP010002803.1:0-76680 GCA_004024765.1 Zapus hudsonius | reverse complement strand
CCTCTCCAGCACTGGGATTAAACGCATGGGTGACCATACCTGGCATTTACCTGGGTTCCAGGGATCCAAACTCAGGTCTTCAATGCTTGTGACTTAGCACTTTACTCACTGAGCCATCTTCCCAGCCCAAGTCCATTTTCTATGTTCATAATAGCTGAAAAGTTTTGAAGCCCAGTTTGAATCATGTCACCTCCTTGCTCTAAAGCTATGTCTCTCCATTTTCCATAGACTACAGATCAAATTCCTTTCAAGATCCCCCATCTGAACTCCACCAGTATAACCAATATAACCAATTTCATCCTTTTGCTGCCTCCCTCCCGCCCCTCCCCCCACCTGCTGCACCCACTGGTCCAGGTAAATGGATTGGCTCTTTCCTCCTCAGGTTCTCCATTCATGATATTCATGGCTATGATTACTATCAGCCCAGCTGATGGAAATAGCAGCTTGCACATGAGAAATGTCTTTTCAAAGGTTGGGGCCACACACTGGTGATTTTTCTTCCATTGTTTTTGTTACAAGAACAGTATCTCTGCAGGTCCAAAGGCCGTCACAGATCTTTTTAGAGATGATTTAAAATGTACTATTCCTTTATGAGCAGACATTTCAATTTAGCTATGGCGAGGGTGGGATACAGAGAGAGCCTGGTCATGAGAGCACATTGCTATTAACCTTCTGGCTAATATTACCCTTCTCCCATCAGGTAGTTCTGCTTTGAAACCCAAGTCCATTGACATCAGTCTTCTGCCTCACATCCTGCAACACTACTGTGGCTCTCAAATGAATGCCCTGGAAGAGGGAGCGGGGGTCTGTAGACTCAGTCTTGACCTTCCTCCATAGATGCCTCTCTTACCACTCACTGGCTCTGCTCAGGCACATCGTCATTCCTTCCCATGGCAAGTGCTACTTGCTCTGCCTGGCGTGCTCATCCTCTCTGTCTCCTGTCACCTCCCACTTCCAATTCAAATGCCAACTAAAGCCTCACTGATTCAGGAAAGCACTCCATAGTCTTTCAGATCAGTGCAGAACACCGGCCATAAACCCTCCCTCTAGCTCAGGCTGTGTCCCTGAGTCAGCCTTGGCCTTGCCGAGACTTTACTGAGGATTCCTCCTCCCAACTGACATTTAATTCTTCTTGTAAGAGGCCATATTTAGTCTCCTCACATCTACAGCACACTACCTGGCACGTGGTAAAAAAGTTTCAGAAATCATTTTTTATTCATTCAACACACGTTTATTGTGGATCCACTAACTTTCGAGAGATGCTTGCACACAGGGAGAAAAGAAAGCAAATCAAAAGGCAATGGAGGATTGACTCAGTGGAGAAAAAGAAGGTGTAGAAGCAGCACGAACTAAAGGTATGAAGGAAAAACTATAGTAGTTAGCGAAACCGTTGAGTCTTTTGCTACAGTACCTGTGGCTTCCCAAAGCCTTTAAACTCACTGATGTCCCCCTGCTTTCTATGAGGCAGCAAAACAGGACCGGGAAGCTGTTCAGAACCCCGAGGACTCCAGCGGAGATACCTTATTTCATTTATCAAATATGTACTTAGACGCAGCCTTTTGTGAAATGTTGGGAGCTGCGGGAAGAGTCTCACCTGTTCAGAAGCCATCCAGGCACCAGGCAGAGTGTGCTTTGAAGGCTGTAAGGAGCTGGAGCCTTGATTTATTTATGTCATCTAAGATATACCTGGAGGATATCATCTTTCAGAAGAGAAGTTAAATTCTGGAGATGAAGAACTGTTCTTAAGGAAAATTTGTTTGCACTGACATGCCAATTTGAGTCTTTGTATTCGGAATTTACTGGATTATAGCATGAATATACAGTACATCACCTCTCAGGCATTGTATTATAAATATTTCATCGCTTTAAATGCGTGCCATGATTAGGCATGTGTTTTAGTAGTCAAATGAAAGAGGGTTTAAAGCAATGAA
Organism: Zapus hudsonius; assembly: GCA_004024765.1. Classification (NCBI taxonomy): domain Eukaryota; kingdom Metazoa; phylum Chordata; class Mammalia; order Rodentia; family Dipodidae; genus Zapus; species Zapus hudsonius. Next base: position 74,749 of record PVHP010002803.1, on the reverse strand, counting down.
ATGAAAAAATACACTTTCAGTTCAGCATGTTTTCATCTGGGGCTCTAAGAATATATCACAATGGAAACTGTGTATCACAGGGAAATTCTACCTGCGAGACTAAAGCTCACCTGGAGATTTCGGAACTGAGTGATGGGATCCAGAGCCTCAATCCTTAGTTCTCCAATAGTTAGGAGAAAATCCCCTAAAAATGTTCAGAAGAATCCTTCCCGTTCACAAGCTTGTTTTTGTATCAGATAATATCACTCCCAAAGTGAATAACGTGTGAAAATGAGTTTTATATGTAGAAGTGGCCTTGAAATAAAAAAGAAAAATCAGTCAATGAATATTATTATTGAATATTGTGTAATGAACTGTTTAATATCCAATTTAGATACTAGGTAGGGGCTTCTGCCAAGATCATGACATGGTTGGCTTGAATCCTTAAATCCTTGTTTGGTGAGAGTCCACATTTCTATAGCCTTGCGAGAAGGTATCATTTAAGAGAGAAAGAATCTTTGGGACCTGGGAGTTAGGGATTTGCTAGTGATTTTGCAGTCCCTGGAGAAATAATCCAATGTGTCCTGATACTAATAATAGATTTCTTTTTTTATTTTCAATTTTAAAACTTTGAGAGTGTGTTTATGCGTGAGTGTGAGTACACACATGCCACAGCACGCATTCCATGACACACGTGTGGAGGTCAGAGGACAGCTTTCGGGTCTTCATCTCCCACTTCATTTGAGGCAGGGAGCCTCTCTCTTGCTCTCACTGTTGGGGTTGACTGCTGTGCTCTCTGCAAGCTTCTGAGCTTCTGGAACACTGGCCTGTCTCCACCGCCCATCTTGCTGTTAGAAGCCAACCATGGCCTCTGGCTGTTTGTACGGGTTCTAGCCACTGAGCTTGGGTACTCTGGCTTGAATGGCAAGTGCTTTATTCATTGAGCCATATCTCCACCTCTGAATCTTAAAATATTTAATTGACAATGATTATATACATTCAAGATGTATAATATGATGGTTTGATATATGTGCACATTATGTAAAGATCACACCAGCCAAATTAAACAGCCCATTGGTCACCATCGTGGCTTTGCACGGAGATTCCCAACTTACAATTTTTTGGTTGTTTTTTAAAAATATTTATATATATTTGCAAGCAGAGAGCTATAAAAGAGAGACAGATAGAGAGAATGGGCATGCTAGGGCCTCCAGTGGCTGCAAATGAACTCCAGATGCATGTGCCACTTTGTGCATCTGGCTTTATGTGGGAACTGGGGAATCAAACTCAGGACATTAGGCTTTTGCAGGCAAGTGCTTTATTGAGTCATCTCTGAAGCCCCCTTCCATTTTCTTGATGGCATTTTCATGTCGTATTTATTATTGCACTTTGTTTATATTCATCACCACATTCAACACCACTTCCTTATCCCCATTCCCTCCTCCCACTGGTCCCTTTCTTCCTTTTAAGTCCCTTCTGCTTTCAGGTCATATATATGAATCTAGGTTCCTTATGAGAAAGGACACACGGTATTATACCTGCATTTTCACTTCCATTATTCTTTCTTGTTCCCCTGCCTCCTCCCTTTAGACACCTTCCTCCACTCATACGATCACTTTTTACCTCTCTCTCTACTATCTCACAAACATACATTCTGAATATGAGAGAAAAATGTGAAAATGTGATATTTCCTTGTCCGTTTGTTTGGTACTAGGGATTGAAACTGGGGATTCACACACACTAAGCTACACTCTCCTACTGAGATCTATCCCCACCTTTCGTTGTACTGTTTATTAGGTTGTCCAGGCTGGTCTTGAACTCCCTCTGCATCTTAGGCAAGCCTTGAACTGTGATCCTCCTGGTTCAGTCTCCCGAGCAGCTGTAATTACAGTCCTGCATCACCAGGCCTACCTGATCTTTCTGAGTCTGGCTTATTTAGATTAACCTGATGATTTCCAGTTCTGTCTATTTTCCTACAAATGATCAAGTTGCATTCTTCTTTATAGTTATACAAAATTTAATATGTATATGCATCACATCTATTGATCTATTCATCTGTTGATTGACACATAGGCTAGTTTTTTTTTTTTTTTTTTGCTATTTTACATCAGAACTGCAATAAACATCGATGTTCAGGTGTTTCCATGAATGGGAAAATTGGGTTACAGGTTAATTCCTCTTTTCATTCTTTGAAGAGACTCCATATTGATATCCACAGTGGTGGTACATCCCCACCACCAGTATTCTGTCTTCCTCACATGCTTGCCAGCATTGTTGCTGATTCTTTCCTTGGGGACAACCATACTGTCTAGGGTGAGTTGGAATCTCAATGTAGTTTTAGTTTACATTTCCCTGATGGCTGTGTTGATTATTTTTCATGTATTATTATAATTATTATTATTTTTTACTATTTATATTTCATTTGAAAATTGTCTGTTCAACTCATTTGCCCATGTGCAAATTAATTGAGTGATTATTAAATTATTAATTGAGTGATTTTTTTTGGTGTTTGATTTTTAAGTTTCTTTATAGAGCGTAGATATTAATATCATGGTAGATGAATTCTTGGAAAAGATGTTTGTTTATTCTGTAGCTACCTTTTTACTCTTCCAACTGTTTCCCTTGCTGTGCAGAAGCTTTTTAATATTGTGCAATCCCAGTTTTCGGTTCTCACAACGATTCCTAAGCAATTGGGATGCTTTTCAGAAAGTCCTTACCAATCCTGAGTATATCTGGAAGTGGTTTCCCACGCTTTCCTCTTAATAGCTTCAGGGCTTACATTGTGAATACATTTTGAATTGATTTCTGTACAGGCTGAGAGACAGGGATCCATTTTCATTCATTCATGCAGATATCCACTTCTCCCAGTACCCTTTGCTCAAGTAGCTATCTTTTGTTCATTATGTATTTTTGAGACCTTTGTTAAATATCAGGTAGTTGTAGCTGTGTGGGTTTATTTCTGGCTCCTTCATTTTATTCCATTTATGTACATGAATGTTTTGTTCATGTAACATTCTGTTTTTGTTTCCGCAGCTCTGCAGTGTAACTTGAGAGCAGGTATTATTATGCTTCTAACATTGCTATTTTCTGCTCAGGCCTGCTTTGGCTATTTGGGGTCTTTTGTGTTTTCATATGAATTTAAAAGTTGTTTTTGTCTAGTTCTGTGAAGAACTTTGCTGGGGACTGCATTGAATCAGATCCTAGTCTGCAGTACAGTTATTTTCACAACCTTTATTCTGATGAGTCATGAGCACAGAAGATCTGCCCATCTTTGGGTGTCTTCCATAGGATGTGTTTCTTGGAAATAACACGTAGCTATATCTTGTTTTTAATCCAATGGGCTAGTCTGCATCTTTTAACTGAAGAGTTAAGATGATTTACATTTAGGGATATTATTGAGAGAGGTTTGCTGATTCATATAATCTTGTTGTGTGGTTCTCGCCTCCACAGGTGCCTTGGGCCTTGGTGGAGGGAAAACGCAGAGAGAGAAGAGGAACCGGGAGCTGGGAGCCGGGCGAGCTGTCAGTGGTCCGCTGTCTCAGGGCTAGGGCCCACAGAGCCGGGGGGAAAAGGCGCAGGGGGATTCGGGACACAGAGGCGAGCAGATGCGTATTGTTAATCCACATGGTTCTTTATTCTATTCTGGGGACCTACTCTATCTAGGGAAAAAAAGGGCCTGGGGCATGGGAAATGGGAAGGGAAAAGGTGATTGGTTGATGGGGGTGGGGAGTTGGCAGCCTGCACAGGGTTAAGTGGGTGGGACAGGTGGGTGGGACAACCTGAGAACACCTGAGAACCTGAGAACAGGGGGGGGGAGACATGATGCTAGCCATGGCGGGGATGGGTACAAGGAAGTTTTGCTCAATGCCAGTCCTGCTGAGATGGGGGATGCTGGTTTCCGTGGCCAGCCCATGGGGGTGGGAGCTAGGGTGGGTGGAGCTGGGAAACGCCTAAAGGGGGTTTCACCTCCTCATACACCCCTTAACCCTTTGCTCTCTGTGCCCTCAGTAGCAGAGCCAATAATTAATGTCCAACATTGTTGGTTGTTTTTCTACTTGGTTGGACTTTGTTTTCTTTCTTCTCTATTTCTAATAGGGGTTTGCTGGTTTATTAAGCTGAGCATGATTAACACGATTGATTCTTTCCTAATTCTCTTCTGCTCACTTATTTCTGAAAAGTTTCTTTTCTTTTCTTTCTTTCTTTCTTTTTTTTTTTTTTTTGAAAAGTTTCTTTCCTGTGCTCTCATGATTGGGACTGTCCTTCCTCCTCTTCTATGTTAAAAATTTTTTAGAAGTATTTTTTTTTTTTGCGGTGCTGACTTAGTAGTCATGAATTGATTTAATCTGTGTTGTCTTGCAGTGTTTTTATTTCTCCATTGATTTTAAAAGATAACTTTCGTTGTCAGTTGTTTACTTCATTCCATCCTCTTCTGGCTTTTCAGATACCTACTGATTGATCTGCTGTTATTCTGGTGACGTTGTCTTTTTAAGCGAGTTGTCATTTTTCTCTGACAGCTTTGAATTTATGTGTGTATTAATATATATTTGATTCACTGAGGTTTTTTTAATTTCCAACATTTCTTTATTTATGCCGCCTGCAAAAATCTCTTCAATTTTCTTGCTGACTTTCTTATTTATGTTGCTGACATTCTTCTCCACGTCCTGAATTGACTTCCCTATTGTTTTTGGATTTTAAGTTCTTCTCTGGTCATGTCTAGTTGGAGTTCTAAATGCCTGTTGTGAAGCCAGCACTTGGGAGGCTGAGGTAGGAGGATTGCTATGAGTTTGAGGCCAGGCCAGCTTGGGCTAGATGAGGCCCTACCTTGAAAACAAACCACCTAAATGCCTGTTGTGCTTAGATGTTCATTTCTTTTCCTGGATTTGGGAAATACTTTGCTACAATGTTGCTAAATAGATTTCCTTTTTTTTATGAATTCCAACTTTGCTTCATACTGGATTCTATCATTATTTTTAAAAATGTATTTGAGAGAGAAAGAGATTATGGGCAGGCCAGTGCCTCTTGCCATCAAATGAACTCCAGATGCATGCATTACTTTGTGCATCTGGCTTTAGATGGGTTTTGAGGAACCAAACCTGAGCTGGCAGGCTTAAACCCCAGGACCATCTTCCTAGCCATTGAATAGGATTTCTGTGCCTTTGGTTTATAATCTGAGCAATTTTTTCTAACCCATGGATTCATTAGGTTGGGGTTTTGATCATGTCCCAGAGTTCTTAGACGTTATGGTCATGCTGGCATATTTATCATTATTTTCTTCATCAATGTCTGAATGTAGCATTTCCTTGATCTTGTTTTCTGTCACTGATATTTGTTATTTTATTTGTCCTGTATATTGATGATGCTTTCTGTTTTTTAAAAAATTTGATTCACTGAGTTTTATTTCCAACATTTCTTTACCCATGCCCTCTGTGAAAAAAAAAATCTTCATTTTCTTGCTGACTTTCTCATTCATATTGCTGACGTTCTTCTCCAGGTTCTGAGTTGCTGGTTTGAACTCTGTTTATAGTCACTGATCCCAGGCTTAGGTCATGAGGAGTTAGGAGCTTTTGGAGGAGTTCTGCGGTCTTGCTTTTTCATGTCTTTCTTCTTTCTTTTCTTCTCTCTCTTTCACATTTTTGTGTTGTGATGTGTGCACTTATCTCTTCTGGTTTTATTTAGGTTCTTTTTTATTTTTTTAAGTAAGCAGTCTTAACTTGTGGGCTCATTCCTCAGTACCACTCAGAGAGGAGAAAGTAAACCACTCTGCAGCAAAAACACTGAACAAAACTAGATGTAGAAATACAAAGAAAGAGTAGGCAAAATTAGATTAAAATCTGAAAAGGAATCAAACCCAATAGGCTAATTTTAAAAAGAAAATAAATATATCAATCAGAGGGTAGTGAAAAGGAGGGAGGGAAAAGGGAAAACACAGGGACCCTCAATACCTCCTCCTCCAAATAAAAGTCATGCCTTTGGAGCATCTTTGTTCAGAGTTCTCTTAATACCGGAGCTGGCCAGGTGGAAGGCCTGAAGTGTCAGCTGGAGACTCTTCTGTTTCATCCTGATCGAACTGGTACTGAACCCCAGTGGTGTCAGGGCAGCTGCTCAACAGGGCTACTTTCAGGGTGTCTCCTCTTGGTATCCCAGGAGCCATTTCTGACCACTGTTACCTTTGCAGCTTGTGAGCTGGTTCTCACTTGCTCTAGTGACTCACCTCAGGGAGGTTATGGTCTAAGCCTCCTCAGAATGTTTGCGTGGAGGGGAGGCAGGAGGATCACTGAGATCTATTACCTGAGGACCCATTTCAGCACCTTCTAGTCCTCTCAGAATTATTCCCTGGGGAATGGGACAAGGCAGTGTCCACTGGACCTGAACTTTAGAGTTTTCAGTCTTGTCAGCAGAACACCATCTGACAGAAAGGAAGCCATGCGCTCCAAGCAGCTCACTGACCTCTTGCTTCGGGCTCTTTGTCTTCCTTGTTATGCTGCCTCTTGCCTCCTGCCACCTAGCCATAACAGTGTGTCTGCATCCAGCCTTTCCCAGTCTGTACCTGCTTCATGCAGCCATCTTCCACCCAGAGGCTGTGGCTGGGGGTCCCCAGGATCCCCGACTTGTGATTGCTCCTTGCTTTCATCCTTAGTCTAGACTAGCTCAGTCTCCAGTATACACCTTTGTCAGATGATACCTAGGTTTAGCCTTCCAAGATATGCCCAGTGATCAAAGGGATGTCTCCAATGCTGACTGGAAACGCAGGCATTACCTTTCACACAAAATCCTGCAGCTGGATTTAAGGCTTACTTACATGAGTCGTGGGATCCTCCTGTGGCTATGTCTGACTACAAGTGTCTTTAAACCAGGACTACCTGGCTTATATTCTGGATGTCTTAGACTCACCCTTTTCCACCAGGATCTGAATAACTGTTTCACAGTCTTACTGGTTAGACTCCGCATCCCTCTGGGCTTTTTTAGCTGTTCTGGAATTTCTTTCGTACTTTCTTACAGTCTTCCTCTATGTTCCTTTTTGGTATAGAATTTACTCTTAGTTTCCCTTACTTTTTTCAATCCTGGTATCAGACAAAGGCTGCTTCTAATGTGCCATGTATGTATGTATAGTGTGTGCAATGCATGTGCTGGTGCATGCACCCCATATACATGCATGTGGAGGCCAGAGGAGAATGTTGGGTGTTTTCCCATTTCATTCTGTTGCTTTATTACCTTGAGATGGAATTTCTCACTGAACCTGATCCTGGAACTGCCTTTCTGTCCCCTTTTCCTCTTCCAGTCAGATTGACCGAGCAGCAAGCCTCAACTCTTCTCTGGTCTCTGCCTTCCGCAGGACTAGGGTTGCAGGCATGCATGGCCAAGCCCAGAGTTTCACTTGGGTTCTAGGGATCAAACTCATGCTAGCTCAGGTCCTTATGACTGCATGGAAAGCACTGTTATCCACGGAGCCATGTCCTCATCCCTTAGGACGTGTTTGTTAATTTTTTTTGGGGGGGTACAAACTATACCTGGCTATAGGAAAATTCCATTGTTCATCCTGACTTGCTTTACAAACCCATTCCACATTTATAGTTTTGTCCCAGGTCCAGTCTTCCCTGAAAATCTCTAAAGCATCTTGTCTTACTTTGTACTTTAAAATTTTTTAAATAGGACCCATATTCATTCTCTTGCTGAAAGACCCAGAGCACAGAAGATCTATTATTTGCTTGTTTTCTTCAGTTTAGATAAACCTCAGTTTATTCAACTGAACCTCAATTTTTTTCCTCAAGGTAGTGATTACAGCAAGACAATAGTTTTTTTTTTTGGAATACATTTTTCAAATATTGATGCTTATTTCTCATAGGTATGTACTCATATTTTATCATCCTAATCCAGAAATGTCTTTGAGGGGTTAACTGTTGTAAAATGCTGTCATGTCACAATTGTGATCTGACTCTGGGGACTGGGTCAGTTAACTGACCACTGCCAGACCTTGTCCTTAGGCTCAGTCAAATCATTTGTCCTTTTGGCCTCTGGTTGGAGCAAACCACAGCCAAAATGTTTCTCAGGGTCATTCCCTGAGTCAGCTGATGCATCTTTTGCATTAGAAGAAGGACGCCAGTCCTTTCCCAGCCCCCCTGGTTATTGTCACTGGGAATTCTCTCATTTGTATTCTTGTCAGTGCCATAGTTAATGCACCAACACCCGTTTTTAAGGCAATAACCACCCTGAAGTTTATGAAATACAAGATTGATATCAGCTTCATGAAACTCAGGCAAAAGCAATATCTTTTCTCTATTTCACTATGCTTTTAACTCCAGGAACCTTCATACACAGTGGCTACTAAAATATGAAATAACAATAATAATAATGATAATAATAGAAAAGGGAAGAGATCAAAACCATAGTTTTGAGTAATGTTAATTTCTTTTACTGACTTAATGATAATAGTTATGTTTACTTCCTTCTTAATTTTCCAAAAACACTTTCATCCTTATTTATTTCTTCATGTCTGTATTCAGTTTGCATACATATATATGGTGGGCATGTATGTGTGCATGTGTGTTGGTGCACATATGTATGTGTTTGTGCATGTGGCAGCCAGAGGTGTTTGTGCAAGTTGGGTATTTCCTGTCAACTATTTTCTTTACCTACTGTGTCAGGGTCTTTCACTGAACCCCAAGAGCTTTCTGATTCAAATAGTCTAGCTAGCTTGCTTGCTCCAGGATCCAGCTGTCTCTGCCTCCTTGGGGGCTGGGATTACAGGCATACAGGTTTGAATGAAAAATGTCCCCCATAGCCTCAAGTGTTTGTGATTAAGCTTCCTATTTAGTCTGTAGTTGGTGGAGCCTTGAGGAGGTAGAGCCTTGCTGGAGGTATGTTTCACTGGGGCAGGCTTTGTGATTTTGCAGTCCAGCCCACTGGGCTTTCTGAGCTGGCTCACTCAAACAACACCCTCTCTGCTACTGATGTGTGAAGATGTGAGCCAGCTGCCTGCTCTGCCCTGATGAAACATCCCCTCAAAAGTGTGAGCTAAAATAAAATAAAATAAGCCTCTGGTCAAGTGTCTTTGTCCCAGAAATGAGAAGGTAACTGCTACACATTACAACACCCAATGTTTATGTGCGTGCTAGAAATTCAAGCTCTCTGGTCCTCATTCTTGCCTGATAATCGCTTTATTCACTGAGCCATCTTCCCAACCCCGGGTTTCACTTTTAAAAGAGAGTCATAGTACATAGTTTAAAGGTTAAATTTTTGTATGTCACTTGGTTTTACCCACTGGGGGCTTGGGTAGTCAAAATCATCATAACTATCCTCTTTCTTTTGAGAAAAGGAGAAATTAGGTGATAGGAGAAAGATTTGCTTTTCTTAGGCTAGCCAACATTCAAGAAAGTAAGTCAGCTTTGTACATGGTCTTTCAGAACTCATCCCATTTCACAGGCTGCACTGTTTACTTGCACTCAGAAGACATATGTACCCATAATAAGTAGAGTGGACATAATGACACAATTCAGTTTGGCTCCAGACAAACCTCTCAGTCTTTCTCTCAGCATTTAACTTTCCAAACCTGATGAGTTGTTCAAACTAGAAACTTTCCATGACCCATGTGATTATTTTAAATTTAATATCTACCTTATCAGACAATGTCTACCTTTTACTTAGAATGTCTGGTCCATTTCCCTTTAATTAGGCTTGAGTTTACCTTCTTGTTATTTCTTTTTTGGGGAGAACATCTGTTCTGTATTCTCCTTCTTTCTTTCCCTTCTTAACAATTAACCGAAATGTTTTAATATCATATTTTATCTGATAATAGCAGTTCTAAAGTTCTTAGTGCTAGATCCACCATCCCTTCCATTCCTGTATCTATTCCTATTAAACTAATTTCTCTCTTAGTTATAGGCCACATTTTAATTCCTTAAACACAATAAATATATTTTGATTGTATGCTTATATTGTAGTTCCTTCACATTGCTGGCACAAACACCTAACTAGAAGCAGCTTATGGAAGGAAACTTTCTTTTCTCTCTTCGGGGCTTTTAGAATCCAGGGAGAACACCATCAATGATGGAAGAAGTTGGGTCACTTCCATAGATCATAGCAGAGAGACATGACCAAACAGCCAGAAAATACCAACAGCTAGAGCTCAAACTGCTCTGAACTACCAACTGCTCTTGGACTACAAAACCCACCCCAACTGACATACCTCTTCCCCAACAGTGCAAGGTCAATCTTAATTTAAAAAATGCTGAGTCTATGAGGACATACATTCACACCACCATAGCTGTACCCTAGTATTATCTGGATTTGGTTGCCTTCCATATTAATATTAATAGGCCATATTAATATCCAGTGGGTTAATCAATTCATATTGCATGAGGGGGCAAAAATCCTAAACCAAGCCACCTTTATCAGTCACCCAGGGAATGATAGAAAATGGTGCCATATGCCAAAATCAAAGAAAGATATGGAAGTTTCTGTAAATATGCTCAGCTGGCAGAGATGTTTGGTCTGGCTCTGGCATCTTCTGGAAGCCCTATCTTGGGAAAAATAGGCTTTCGCTCAAACCTTTTCTTTCTAGACCAACTTATATTTCCTTGTGAATTTAGTCACTGTAACAGAGTGTCTCAGACACCAACCAAGCCTCAAAGTTTATTTGGGAGAGGGGTTTTTAGGATGCTGCCAGTGGTGGATTGAATTTACAATGGCCCCCATAGCCTCATGAGAGGTGGAGCCTGCTGCTTGGACCCACAAAAGAGGGCCAGCCTCTTTCGCACTTACGAAACTTCCCCTCAATCTGTAGTTTCAATAAATACTTTCCTCCCCTAAATTGTGCCTGGTTTGAAGATTCATCCCAGTGGTGTGTGGCTGACTGTGACAAACACTAACCAAGGAGGTGAAAGACTTGTACAATGAAAACACAAAAACACTCAAGAAGGAAATTGAGGATGACGTGAAAATATGGAAAAATCTCCCATGCTCCTGGATAGGTAGAATTAATATCGTGAAAATGGAAATACTTCCAAAAGCTATATACAATTAAAAATACCAGCTTCATTCTTTGCAGACATAGAAAAAATTATCTCCAAATTTAATTTGTAATGGCAAAAAGCCTCAGATATCCAAAGCCATCCATAGTAAAAGAAGCACATCAGCTGGTATCACCATACCTGACGTAAAGATATATTACAAAGCCATCGTAACAAAAACAGCATGGAACTGGCACAAAAATAGACAGATAGACCAATGGAACAGAACTGAAGACCCTTCTCTAAGCTTGAGCAGCTATAGTTACTTCATATTCAACAAAGATGCCAACAATGTTAACTGGAGTAAAGATAGCATCTTTAACAAATGGTGCTGGACAAATTGAATAAATACTTGTAAGAAAATGAAACTAGACCCTCTCCTCTCATCATGCACAAAAATCAACTCCAAATGGATCAAAGACCTCAACGTAAGACCTGAAATTCTGAAAACCCTAGAAGAAAAAATTGGGGGAATTCTCTGCAAGATAGGAATAGGAAAAAACTTCCTGAACAAACCTCCCATAGCCCAGGAAGTGCAACAATCACTTAACAAATGGGATCTCATCAAGCTAAAAAGCTTCTGTACAGACAAGCATACCATACTCAAAGCCAATAGACCACCATCAAACTGGGAGTTAATCTTTGCCAGCTACAACGTGGATAGAGGTCTAATATCTAGAATGTACAAAGAACTCAAAAATTAAATAAAAAAATATCAGACAGCCCTCTCACAAAATGGGGAACTGAACTCAACAGGGAATTCACAGAGGAAGAAATACAAATGGCCAACTCCCATTTGAGAAAATGTTCAATGTCATTAATCATCAGAGAAATGCAAATCAAAACAACAATGAGATTCCATGTCACTCCAGTCAGAATGGCAATCATTAAAAAATCTACCAACAACAAATGCTGGTGAGGATGTGGGAAAAAAGGGACCCCCATTCACTGCTAGTGGGAATGCAAACTTATAGAACAACTTTGGAAAGCAGTGTGGAGAGTCCTGAAGAGGATGGATATAGAGCTACCAGCAGACCCAGCTATCCCTCTACTGGGCACCTACCCCTAAGTTTCCTTGCCAAAGCACAGAGAAATTTGCTCAACCATGTCCATAGCAGCTCAATTCATAATAGTAAAAAGCTGGAATCAATCCAAATGCCCATCACTGGATGAAAGGACATCAAAGTTGTGGTACATATACACTATGGAATTCTACGCAGCTGAAAGGTTAAATGACATAATGAAATTTAAAGAAAAATGGATGGACTTGGAGCTGATCATATATTCTCTCTCATATGTGGTTCCTAACCATGCTAAACTGGAACATTAAGAAAATCTGTCAGTGAACGGAGAGACTGTAAAAGGGAATGCAAAGAATTGGGAGGGGGATGGGAGGGTAGGGAGACTCATAGTAAACTAAGCTAATAAGGAATTGACACCATAAAACCCTAGCTTTAATATAGTAAGCTCCTGAGGATACTATGGGCACCACCTGGTATGAAGGGCCATGAATAGAATGGAGGAAGCCTAACCTCAAGAATAATTGCTCAGGTCTGCATCTCCCTGTCCCAGTTATTGGTTCCTTCCCACACTGAGCTGTTGATCAAAGAGACCCACAAGTTCTCCAAAACGTGACAGACTTCTCTCAAAGCTCTTGAATACCTGTTGCAGGCCCAAGGTAAGACCCTATTGCTGAAGAAATCACAGAGTGTCATCAAACAACACCAAGATCCTGCTAGATCCAGAATGGTAACCAGCTCCCAGATGGTAGCATTTGTAGTACTGGAAGGTGTTGCATGAGCTGCCAGGGGAAATTGGTCAATGATATTTGGAGAAAGCAGAGACCACTGATATACAATATAGACGGTTGTCACAAGAATGCTGAACACACGGCTATATGGAAGAGACCAGCAAGTCAAGAAATGTTCATCTGTTCAATAGTTGCACTAAACCGAGGAGGGTAATCAACAGCTTGTTGATTGGCTTAGAGATCCACTTAGTGACAAGGAACCCTTAACTATAACTGGAATTCATGGCAAAATCTTTTGGGGACCAAGATCTTGGGCTCTTAGGGGAAATCCCCACTACCTGCGAGCTACAGAGAGACTACACCCATTAGGAGCTAGCCAAAATATCAATGTTGTCTCATTTAATCTATATTGATCTCACTCTCTGATGGGGATTCTGTTTGTATTTTTCAGAAGGCAGTGAGAGAGCCAGGGACAACTCAATTCCACCAACAAGACATTGGATGATGGCTGACATCCTGGTAAGAGACAAACTACACCTAATCTTCACACAGGGCCTGAATGAAACCCACGAGAAAATGATGAGACAAACAGGAAACCAATCACAACAGCAAGTCTGATAAACCATGTAAGGTCAATGGAGTCAGACACCAATGATATCCAACACGATCCAGGTCAAAGATCCAGAGATGCTTAAGATCTCAACAATAAAACAGACTTAAAACTCACCCACTATGACTCAGGGAACTGAGCGGAAAAGAGTGTGGAAAAATTGTAAGAACCATGGTGGGAAAGAATATCCAGAGACATTGCCCCCCTCAGCAACAATACTCAAAGAGGGAAGAAAAAAAAAAAAAGAAAAACTGGTTTTCTCTGGTGCAGTTCATAACCCCCTAACCTACGGACAGATTCAGTATGCGCACCAAGGAAGGACCCCAGTGGGTAGGGGACAGAGAGGAGGGAAACGGGGACACATTCACAAGATTTGATCATACAATGTATATACTTATTCAAAATAAAGATATAAAAAATGAATGGAACAGCTACTTCCTGTCTGTAATATATTGTTCCAAAGCACTCCTCCCCATCCTCTGGCTCTAACATTCTTTCTGTACCCTCTTTTGCAATGTGCCCTGAGCCTTGGAAGGGTAATATAGATCTCTTTTACTTAGCACTGAGCACTCAGTAGTCAGTTTTTGTCAGCACTTTGAATGAACTTTGAGTCTCCACAATAGTCCCTGACAATTTGCAAAAAGACGCTTCTCTGACCAAAGGCGAGAGCAGCACTAATCTATGTGCATAAACCTAAATATTTAAAAGACTATTTGATAGGTACAACATATCCACTTAGCCAGCTTCAGGGCTGGGGAATATAGCCTAGTGGAAGAATGCTTGAATGGTATACATGACTTCATAGGTTCAATCCCCAGTACTGAAAAATCTAAATGAATCTCCTTTAGCCAGCTACAGTAATAGCTTCTCTCTTAGGGCCTAAGACCTTTCCAGCCATAGGCTTTTGACTAGGTTTTCAGTTCCAGGCATGAATTACCTCCTATGAAGCAGGCCTCAAATCCAATTAGAGTAGTTGGTTAACACCATAACAGTGGACATTTTGCCTTTCTTTTTGGTAATGTAGCTCAAATGGTCCATTGCTGGATAATTACTTTTTGATTGGTTCCTGACTAAGGCTTACCTCAAATATGAAACAATCCCACCCACAAATAATCTCAACTATAATTTATTTACCCTGTGTTGTAGTCAGCTCCATGTTGTTGAGATGAACATCTAAATCAGACACAGTTTATGGGAGGGAGGAATTTATTCCAAGCTTTCATATCCAGGGAGAATTTCCGTCAGTGGTGGTAGAACCTGCTTCCATACATCCAAACAGAGAGAAACAACTAAACAGCCAAAAATACAAAACAAAACAAAACAAAAAACCAAAAGCAGTCAACATGAACTGACAGCCAGCAGTACCCCAGAGCTCACACTGCTCTCTAATACAGGGCAGTATTATATAATATCAGGGCAGGATACACCTCCCCCACCCCCAGTGACTCATCCTTCATCCAGGTGGCTGGACACTTGTTAAAAGCTTTAATAAAACACCTGAGTCTATGGGGAACATATATTCAAACTACCACAGCCTCTTTGCCTCCCATAAAAATTTAAGGCTGAGGTGTTTTGGTCTTTAGATCTGAGATGATACTCTCCTTATTGAAGCATTTGGAATAAAATCAATCTTACTAGTATTTTTTTTTGTCTCTGATAAGCCCTCCCAGCTCTATGGTAGAAATGAGTATGGAGTTCACTTCTCCAGGAGCACACAATGCAATGGGATAAAGATACATAAACTCAAGTAATCTTGGTATCTGACAGGCTGTAAAAAGTACACAGATGAAGAAAGATAAGGCAACTATGGTGGTGGAAGATCTCCTCTTGGGGAATATCCTATTTTAAATGGGTATGGAAGAACAAAGTAGTCCTTTCAATGAGCTGTCCTATTGGTGGTACTAAGAGTTGAGCAATTTACCAGCAACTCTGTATAAAATACAATAAACACATAGAGTAGACCCATGATCCTTGATATGTAAATATGATACCATTCACAAAGTCCTATGGCCTCCACTTCCAAACAGATTGCTTCTTTGTTTAGAAAAAAAATCTCAATGGCAAGACACTTTCTCTTTTCAAGAATCTGAAAGTTACCAGAGAACTAACATGGAGAAGAAAATGTAGTATGCAGCTAACTTGAGGGGACTGACCAAAGGATTGAGGAGTTGAACTGACTGAGGCATGGAGGTTATTTGCAAAGCTAGTGATTGACGGATCAAATTACAGTCATGCATTCTCATTAAAAATAGATTTTGTAGCTGGGCGTAGTGGCACATCTTTTAATCCCAGCACAAGGGAGGCAGAGGTAGAAGGATTTCAGTGAGTTTGAGGCCACCTGAGACTACATAATGAATTCCAGGTCAGCCTGGGATAGAGCGAGACACCACTTCCAAAAACAAAACAAATAAAGCCAAAACAAACAAACAAAAAACCAAATGGAATTACCAGTTATAAATTCATCATGACTTTAGCTCTGGCTTAGTTTACATAGGCTCAGATTGTATCAAGTGAGGGGGTTCCCTCCCTTCCAAAATTGAGGATAGAGAAAGGGGGAGATTTTGCCAAACAAAAGCACATTGCAGAGGGCAGTTTATCAGAGCCGCCAGAGTCATAAAGGGTATAACGTTTACAGAAATCTTAATGTGCATGAATTCATATGCACATTCCTATGGCTGAAACCCAGCCTAAATTGGTGCATTTGGTTTCAATAGCATTTGATTATTCTTGTGATTTTATTATACTCCTCATAACTATTGTGATTTTCTATTGTATAGAAATGGTTTGCCCAAAGAGATGCTGTTCAAAATCAAGAATGGCAGATGATTTGCTATGAGCATTCATTTGGAGGGCAATCTGGCAGGCAGCATTCCGTTCAGGAGGCCCAGTGTGTTCAGAAAAGCCTGACTGCTCCAACTGGGGAGGATGATACTGTGGAAAGACCTTTAGCCCACACATTGCTGTTAAGTAGTGGATAGGTCACTCTACTGGCCTCTATTATGAAGTTCCACAAACACACTGTTCTGCAAATGAATGCTCCCATATTTTGCATACGGTGTTTGTGATGGTTAGTTTTGTTGTCAACTTGATATTTTTAATTACCTTGAGTGGGTCTCTGAGAGCCTCTCAGTAGGGGGCAGGATGTAAGGAAGCTCAGGGAGAGCTAGAAATTAGCATCCCTTTCTGTGTGGGCAGTGCAGGAAGGAAATTCCAGAGACTCAGGAAGCCTGGGATAGGGTTGTAAGACCTCTACTCTATTTTTTTTTTTAATTAAAATTTTTTTTTTTTTGAGGTAGGGTCTCACTCTAGCTCAGGCTGACCTGGAATTCACTGGAGTCTCAGTCTGGCCTCAAACTCACAGTGATTCTCCTACCTCTGCCTCCCAAGTGCTGGGATTAAAGGCATGCGCCACCACGTCCAGCTAAGACCTCTACTCTATAAAGTGGAAGGAGATTTCTCTCCCTCACCCCCTGCCTGTTTGCTGTTCTTTGTGTGTGGTGTTGGTGATGGCTTCTCCCTCTCTCTGCTTGGACCTGTGAAAGGGGACAGCCTCTTTTGCCATTATGGAACTTCCCCTGGATCTGTAGCTTCAACCAATCCTTTCCTTCGATAAACTGTGCCTGATTTGGAGATTCACCCAGCGGCGTGTGGCTGACTACAACAGGATTCCTATTTGTGGAGAATGGCCTCCTCCTCGTTCCTCAAAGATTCCCTTAGTTTTGCTTCAAGTTTCCATTTTAGACATCGTCTTCATTGGGTCTTCTCCCTGGCGTCTTATGTAGAGCAGGTTAAAGTTTCCCCAGTTAAGACTAACGACAGCCATTAAATTGAATTAATAGCATGCATATAAGATAGGATGACCATAGTAGAGTCTACTTGTCATATATTGGTATTTCCTGATATCAGGGTTTGGAGAGTACTCCAGAGAGGGGTTCTAGGTTCCTATATCCCAACAAGGAATTGAGCAGAGGCACACAGTTGCCACATGTGGCTCATACAACACAGTGAAGGCACTTCAACTTTTAAATTTCTCAATGAATCTCTTTCTCAGTCTAAGGAGAAATGTTGTTACAGAATCACTACAAATGGAACAAAATATAAATGTTAAAGTACTGGTAATGAACTGTACACACATCAGATATATTCATAACCTCCCTGTGGGCAGGTAGAATGTGGGCAAGCAATCTCAAAACTTCTCATAGATGCAGCTTGTCTCTTCCCATCCAGGTCTCTGAGAATCTGAGTCTCTTAACTCAATTGCTTATTTGAAAAATATTCACCTTATTATGAGTCAAAAGAGACAGCTGCTGCTACTGTTGTCAAGTGTAGTAGGTAGGGAGGTAATGGACGGCTAGATAGAGTGACACTGTGAACAAAAATCCACTTTTCAAAATTTTATTTACAAATGCTGAATCTGCCAGATTTTACTATGGTCATCACTACTGTAGAGGGCCCTGGGACCTTGCTGTGTGGTGTATCTCCTTCACCAAGATGTTGGGAATTATGAAACCTTAGGAAGTCCAGGAAAAAGGGGTTTGACTGATTGGAGAAGCCAGGGAGAAGAAGCTGTCTAGTAAGGATACTGTGTTAACCCTCTGTCACTTCTGGTCACTATGGTTACTTGAGCATCAATGTCCTTCACCACCATTCCATCCTTACAAGCACACATTTGGTCCATGGGAGGTGTGGTAGTTTGAATGTGATAATGTAAATAAATGTATGGCCCCATAGAGTCCGATGTTTTATTAAAATTGAGCTTACAACTTTAGCCCTAGCAGGCAGATCCCTGTTAGAGAGAGCCTGTCACTGGGGGTGGATCTGGATTCCAGCCCAAAGGTGTGGAGAGAGCAGTTTGAGCTCTGGCTGTTTGTGTTTGTGCGGCTGGCTGTTTGGTGGTTTCTTTCTGCTTTTATCTGTGAATTGGATCTTGGAATTCCCATGAATCTGTAAGCTTGGAATAAATCCATTCTTTCCACAAACTCTGGTGAGATATTCATTCCAACAATGCAGAACTGACTACAACAGGAGGCAAAGTCTAGAACAAGCTGCCAAGAAACTAAGGCCAAAAGGCCTCAGGATGCATAAAGAGGCCCCAGTCCCTGACTTACTACTAGAACCTGTTCTGTTACTTTCTCAAGGATTCACCATCAACAGGCAACAATTGACCCAAATCACTAATTTTCAGAACTTCAGATCCATCTCTGTTATGGGAGGCAGGACCTTTATTTGTCCAGGAGACAGGGCAATGCTTGGTCAGGTGTTGGGTGTGGGTAGGAACAACTGTCTTCTTTGTCATCGAAACTCCTGTCTGCTGAAGGCCTGGAAAGAGGATATGTGCTTTCCTTCCCACTAGAAGACCGACCCTATCCTACCTGAGGGCAGAGGTGATGCTTGTCTTCATTAGCTCAGAATTTCCACCAATGAAGATCCACCCCCAAATACACCTTAGGGCTGGACTCCAGGATCTACCCCCAGTGACACCTCCTCCAGCTGGGCAGCTGAAGATCCAAGATACACACTTATTTTTAATAAATCTCCTGAGTCTATGGGTCCATATATTTGTGCTATCACATCCAAAGTACCGCACCAACATAACTGATGTTATGGTGCTCCCTGAATTTTGTAAGCCTGAAACAAACCATTTCCTCAATCAATGACGGCTTCACCCCAATAACCTTTTCTTGTGTCCTAAATCACCCTGCGCTCAATTAGGGAAGCTAATTGGGGAAACTCCTTCACAGACCCAGAGATATGCCTCCTAGATGATTCTAGATCCAATCACATCGACATTGGAGATTAACCATCATGGTATCTTTCTTTCTTTGACTTCAAATTTAGGTATAAAACTGTCAGGAAAAATTTATTTCCAGAAATGCCTCTTCTCTAGAAGCATGTTAAAACCCTCTTAGTAGATGTCAGCTAAGCTATTTGCCTCTTGATAACAAGTTAGTGACAAAACTGCACAGAGAATATTTATTCAGTATTTTCTTTCTGATCTTACGGATTGGTTTATAATTGCTAGACCTATGCTGGCCCCTGTGAACAGCAACCTGCCATTTAGAAGCATGCCTGAGAGCGGTAATGAATATTGACAAGTGCTAGGCTTATGCGGCAACAATAATACAGAACACCTTGGGTGCTGCAGTGTACAATTCACCAGTTTTCCCTATGCAGCTGTAAGCAATTTTGGAAGGCCTGTCTCACTGCAAGATGCCAGGGAGCAGGTCCACTGGGGGGAGAATATCCGTTATGTTGGTGCGGTACTTTGTGATAGCATGAATGTATGGACCCATATCTCAGGAGTTTTATTAAAATTAAGCTTGTATCTTGGGTCTTCAGATGCCCAGCTGGAGGAAGTGTCACTGGGGGTAGATTCTGGAGTCCAGCCCTAAGGTGTATTTGGGGGTGGATCTTCATTCCAGCCCTAAGGTGTGGAGAGAGCAGTTGAGCTCTGGAGGTTTATACTTGCTTGTGGTTCTGGTTGTTGTTGGTTTCTATCTGCTTGGATC
Source organism: Zapus hudsonius (assembly GCA_004024765.1). NCBI lineage: Eukaryota > Metazoa > Chordata > Mammalia > Rodentia > Dipodidae > Zapus > Zapus hudsonius. Next base: position 54,895 of record PVHP010002803.1, on the reverse strand, counting down.
TATGAAATTGAGCCAGCTTCTTCTGCCATCGATGGTGCTCCCTGAATTTTGTAAGCCTGAAACAAACCATTTCCTCCCATAAGCTGGGTCAGGTGGGATGTGTGTCTCAGCAATGTGGAACTGACTGCAGTAGTTGACAAGAAAAATCACTCACTCCTTTAAGTTAGAATCCAATCTTCATCACCTGGGGCACGGAGTGAGCCATGCTTTCCTCCCATCTTTCATCACCCCAAGAAACCAGTTGCGAGAATCTCTCTCAGAGATGGCTTGTGATAATTGCTTATTTCTTATAGCAAACCACAGAATCAGAACACAGGCTTATCCGCACATTGTATTTGGGGAGGACAAATAGCACATGGGAAACGGGGGATTAATTTGAAGGGGAGTCTGGGCATGGTGGTATACAACTGTAATCCCAGCACCCAGGTGGCCGAGGCAAGAGGAGTTTGAGACTAGTTCAGGCAACATGATGACATCTTGTCTCAGAAAATGAAACAAACAAAAAATTTGTAGGACTCAAAATGTCATTGACCTTGCAGCTCACCCTTCATTTATGTCTTAAAGATAAGTTTAATTGGCGTTTAATTATAATAAAATGTGTGTATATTAGGTGTATAGTTTATTGTTTCATAAACCTGATATCCATGAAACATTAGCATAAGGATGATATAGGACACTTAGCGCCCTCTCAAAAGCTTTCCTGCTCTTCTGGCTCTATCTCTGCCCTCTCAACTACTCAGCACAGTATTTATGACTGTAAGTATGGTGTTGTATTACAGGTCTTTGGAATGTCTTCATCCTGCTTAGTGAAACTTCTTGCCTGTTGATAGTAACTCTCTGTTTTCCCCTCCCAGCGGCCCCTAGCAAACAGTATTCAGCTCTTTGTTTCAATGCTCCATATAAATGGAATCATACAGTTTATGTATTTCTGCGGCTGGCCTGTTTCACTTAGCACATCTTCAAGTTTTCCTCTATGATATTGTATATTGCAGAATGTCCTTTTAATGCTGAATATTTGGACATGCACTTACTTTTTTTTAAGTTTACTTACTGCGGGGGAAATTTATTTATTTTTTTATATTAAGATGAAAATTTAGATAACTGGGTTGTATGCCTTTCTTCTTTTTAAAGAACATTCAAGAATTGAAAATTATAACGTGTTCTATAGCTACTTCTTTAATTGTGCCTCTTTTTATTGTGGTGCTTGGGACTGAACCCAGGGCCTTGGAAAGTACTTTGTCACTGAGTACACCTCCAGTATAATATTATACATATTTTCAGATTTTTTTTGGAATTTCAGAAATTAATGCCACTATTAAGGACTTGAAGGATGCAGGGGTGGTGGTTCCCATCACGTCTCCCTTTAACTCTCCTATTTGGCCTGTTCAGAAGACAAATGGATCTTGGAGAATGACAGTTGATTATAGGAAACTTAATCAAGTAGTGACTCCAATCGCAGCTGCTGTCCCTGATGTGGTTTCTTTACTTGAGCAGATTAACACATCTCCTGGTACCTGGTATGCAGCTATTGATTTTACGAATGCTTTCTTTGCCATACCAGTCCATAAGGACCACCAGAAGCAATTTGCTTGCAGCTGGCAAGGTCAGCAGTACACTTTTACTGTTTTACCTCAAGGTTATATTAACTCTCCTGCACTGTGTCATAGCTTAGTTCGCAGGGATCTTGATCACTTGTCTCTCACACAAGGTGTCATGTTGGTTCATTATATTGATGATATTATACTGATTGGTTCAAATGAATAGGAGGTGGCAACCACTCTGGAGTTGCTGGTACAGCATATGCGAATGAGGGGATGGGAAATAAATCCATCTAAAATTCAGAGACCTTCCACCCTAGTGAAAATTCTAGGTGTTCAGTGGTGTGGGGCATGCAGGGATATTCCTTCTAAGGTAAAGGATAAGTTGTTGCACCTGGCCCCTCCTGTCACTAAGAAAGAAGCCCAACATCTAGTGGGCCTATTTGGATTTTGGAGGCATCACATTCCTCACTTGGGTGTGTTACTTTGTCCCATATACCAAGTGACTTGGAAGGCTGCTAGTTATCAATGGGGCCCAGAACAAGAGAAGGCTCTATAGCAGGTCCAGGCTTCCTCTGTGATTCACCTATGGGGGCCTGACAAAGACTCCAGACAGCATCCCTATCAGCCACCGACACCTCAAGTACCATTGGATCTGCTGGATCATATGGCCCAAGTGGCAGAGCAGCCTGCATAGAAGCCTGGACTATTTTCTTATGGCTAGATGTAAAATCTTCATTTACCTTTGCCAGTACATGATGTAATTAAACCAGCTTGAATGGGGTTACAATGACAGCTTGAATCAAATGTAACACTGATCTATATTTAGAGATAGTTACTGATCCAGTGTTTACCATGTGTTCCTTGCTAAAAAGAATGATTTCTATGCATCAACATATATATATATATATATATATATATATATATATATACATACACATTTTTTTGGTCACTGACAGCAAGTAAAACAAGAGATCCAAATTACTTAGCTCTGACTCTGATACTGTGTAGAATTGTTACATTTAAAATGGCCAGAGAAAAGTCTATAACTTCTAGATAGTGTTACTTTTGCTGATAGAAATTATAAATTTTATTCATGGTTAAAATTCATGGCTGGAATTCTTTTGTTCTGTTCAGGTAGAAATTGCAAATAGGCTAATGGGAACTTCCTTAGAGTCAGTGGTCATGGGTCCCATTGACTAGATGAACTTATCCAGAGGCTTATGGCTCTAACCTCCAGAGGCCAGAGACTTCAAGCTCTAGGTGTTCATGTCAGAGAGCTCTGGCCCTGAGCTCAGGGACCAATGATCTGCAGCTGAAATGGTGGCTAATGGGGTAGTGGTAAGGAATGTGCTTTTGAGAAATGATGAGTGTTGGGACTTGGCTCATACAGAGGCTAGTGTTCTAGCTGTTAAAACGGAGGTACTGGCTCTTAGATTGGTCCATCCTTGGAACCTTTCCACTGCCTGGGGCTGGCAGTCTCTCATTTTTGATTTTTTATAGCTCTTTGCCTTCTGGGGTCTTGATTTTCTGCCTTCTTTTGCCTTCTCACTTCCTTTGTAATCTTGACTACCTCTGAGACCCGGTTTCTGCTCTTGGTATGTTTATGGACTCCTTCAGCCACTTTCTTGTCTCAGTCATGGTCGTCTCCCCTTCATGTTACCAGCTTAGCCTGTTATTATACACAATGAGGGTGGGGAGATGGCCCAGTGGGTAAAGCACTAGATCAGCAAGTGTGAGCTTGGATCCCTTCAAAGTTGTATAAAAAGATAAAACCTGTAGTTGGTTTCTGTAATCCCAGACCACCTATGCCAATATGGCAAGCAGTGACCAGAGAATCTCCAGAAAGCTTGAGGGTCCTTGAGAAAGGCTGTGAACAGTGAGATACCCTGCCCCAAACAAGGTAGGAGGTAAGGCAGTTGTCCTCTGACCCCCACATCTGTGCTGTGGCATAGTTTGCAACACACGTATGTGCACATACTCATGCACGTGATTACAAGTGGCAAGAAAAGACTGCTTGGGAGAAGCTTTTATTAGGAATAATGTTGCAATGTCAGTTCATCTCAGTGGAGCAGCTTGTGTGGCATGCAATTAAAAGATTTTCCTTTACACCAATCCCAGCACACCTTCTGGTTTCACCAATCAGATCCTGCATAAAGACCAATCACAACCCTGCATGAAGATGAATCAAAAGCCCCAGGTTTCACCAATCACTGGCCTCTTGCTGAGTTACTGAGGAGGAGCTCCCATACTGAGTGAGAATACTGTGCATTCATAATGTAAATATAACAGATCACTTATCCATTCTACGATCAATGGACATTTGGGTAGAATAAAATCAAACAACACATTTAATAGAGTCTTTTAAATTATAGGGTTAGTGAGACATCCGACCACACCTTCCAATGGTCCAGGAACTATAGTGGAAGAGGTCGATGAAAGAATGGAAGAGCCAAAGGATGAGGAGGATTCATTTGGAATGCTGTGTCCCAGATCTAAAGTGATCATTGTGTTCATGACCTCGCAGTGACTGTTATTATCTGCAGAAGACCTGCATGATATTGGATCCACAAACATGCTGTCATGGATGATGGAGGAGGAAAAAAGGGAAACACATCAATATAGAAGAGGAAATAATGGAAAAAAGTGGGAGTTCAATGGAAGGGAAACAAAGAAGAGTGATGGAAGGGGATTATGTGCATTTTCATAAAGTTTGTTATTTGATTAAAAATTCATGTCACATAAAATGTGCATATATATATGCATATTTAAATACACATTGTGATGGTTAACTGTCAACTTGATTGACTCACCTAAAAGGCAAAACTCAGGGTATGTCTATAAGAGATTTTCTAGATTAGGTTAATTGAGGTGAAAAGACCCACCTAATTATTGGGTGGCACCATCCTATGGGCTGGGATCCTGAGCTGAACAAAGAGGACAAAGGGAACTGAGAACCAGCTTTCATTGCTCTCTGTCTTGTGACTATAGATTGGATGTGAGCAGCTACCTCACACTTCTGCTGCAATGCCGTTTCCCCCCCCCACCATGATGGACTGTACCTTCAGTCTGTAAGCAAAAATAAATACTTCCTTTCTTAAGTTATTTTGTTAGGGTATTCTGTTGTAGCTATGAGAAAAGTAATATACATGCATTTCATATTCTCTGGCAAAAAGTAGGAAATATTTCAAAATAATAGTATTCCTTCTTGTATATGTAATTCTAATTTCCTATAATGTCTATCCCAAAAATATCATCTTATAAAATAAAATATGGCAAATTAACACAGCCAAAAATTATTGGCACTTAAAAATACTTGATACCTCATCATGTCAAGCTATGACACACAGTAGAGCTTCTCCTGGTGACATAAGTCAGTAAACAAATGACATCTATTGGCTCATGCAACAGAGTTTACAGATCAATCTGAGCTGAATTTGCCAAAGAAATTGGCCCATCCATCCTACAATTCTCCCATGTGTTCTTACAAGAAGGAAAATCTGTTGCTCATCATAGTGTAGCCTTCGGAGGAAGAGGAAAGACACAGCAAACAAATAGATTAGAACTGAGATTCTGAACTGATTCTGGAAGCAGGATTTGCTTTCTGAGAACCATGATTGTGCGCTTGCTGCACTTCAGGAAAGGGTACCAGAAATTAACTTCACTTAATTACCAAATTTTATTAAGTTAATTTTTTTATGAGACACATGAAGATATTCCTTTATAGATCTGCCATATATACAGTCTCCCCACTTGCATTTCACATTTCACACTCAGATTGTCTATTAACTATACTTTGAAGTCATTGGTTGGAGAATATGTCCATATGTTGGACAGAGGTCATTATATATGCTCCGTCCTTTGAACCGTCTCTTTTATGAACACACAGGTTCTTTAAAATCTATTCTAATAACCTTAAAAAATAAAAAACCAAACCAAATGAAACCAAACCAAAACATTAATACATTAAAGCATTAGTACCAGGTCTTTGGAGTAAAATTTTACTGTCTAATATATTTGAGCAACTTTGAGTTAAAATGGTTTGAGAATGTTTCTTTCTTGTTCTGTGTCCAGAGTCATATGTGAATTGTGGTACTCTAGGAGACTGAGGATTTATTATGATGCATTCTCAATGCATGCCAGTATGGACACACTGTGAGTGAGTGAGTGTGTGTGTGTCTTAACATAGAGTGGAAGAGGGGATTCTGAATATCTTTGTTAAGTATTGATTTGAGACACCAAACTTGAAAGCTTACAAAGATTAGATGAGTCTGCATGCATAGGCCTGGGACACAGAGGGAGGGTGGATCCTTCTAGACTTGTCAGACACTCCTCAGTTCTAGCTAATTGTTCTCCTGATGAAGTGTGGCCCCAGGACTCTCAGAGCTTCTGATCTTTCAGAAGAAGAGGGAAATACAGATTTTTACATAGAGTAGCCTAAGTTTTTGATGCTGGAAATTAAGCATTCATATTTCTTTTTAAAATTATTTGTTTGCAAGCAGAAAAAGAAGAGAGAGAGAGAGGGAGAGAGAGAGAGAGAACGAGCGAGAATGGGAAAACCAAGGCCTCCAGCCACTGCAAAAAAACAAAACAAAACAAAAAACCAGCAGATGCATGTACCATTTTGTGCATCTGGCTTTACTTTGGTACTGGGGAATTGAACCTCTGGATGTTAGGTCTTGCAGGCAAGTGCTTTAACTGCTCAGCCATCTTTGAAAAAATTTAAAAACCATTTAATACATGAGTGTAATGCATGTTGATCACATTTACCCCATTAATCCTCTTTTATTCCCCTCCCACTCTGGATGAAATCCTTCTCAACAAGTTCTCCTTTGACTTTCATTTCTTTTGATTTTTTTTGGATCCTACTGGGTTTATTGAATGTTGTTATCATAAGTGGGAGGTTAATTACTGGAGTACAGACACCTGCCCAGTGCTGTCCCCAGAAGATGACTTCCCCTCCTTTAATTTGAATGTTTTAAAAAACATTGTGTGGCTCTTTCTAAGCCGGCGCTGTCCAGGACGGAGCCATGTTCAGCTCGAGTGCAAGATCGTGAAGCCGAATGGCGAGAAGCCGGACGAGTTCGAGTCGGGCATCTCCCAGGCGCTGCTCGAGCTGGAGATGAACTCGGACCTCTAGGCTCAGCTACGGGAGCTCAACATCACCGCGGCCAAGGAAATTGAAGTTGGTGGTGGTCGGAAAGCTATCATAATTTTTGTTCCAGTTCCTCAACTGAAATCTTTCCAGAAAATCCAAGTTCGGCTAGTGCGTGAATTGGAGAAAAAGTTCAGTGGGAAACATGTGGTCTTTATTGCCTAGAGGAGAATTCTGCCTAAGCCAACAAGAAAAAGCCGCACGAAAAATAAGCAAAAGCGCCCCAGAAGCCATACTCTGACTGCTGTGCATGATGCCATCCTTGAGGACTTGGTCTTCCCAAGTGGAATTGTGGGCAAGAGGATTCGGGTGAAACTGGACGGCAGCCGGCTCATAAAGGTTCACTTAGACAAAGCACAGCAGAACAATGTGGAGCACAAGGTTGAAACTTTTTCTGGTGTCTATAAGAAGCTCACAGGCAAAGATGTTAATTTTGAATTCCCAGAGTTTCAATTGTAAACAGATGACTAAATAAAGTATCATTCACAGTAAAAAAAAAAAAAAACAAAAAACATTGTGTGGACCACACAAAACATGCTTGCTAAGTAGATTGAGCTCACAGGCCAACTGTTTGCATTTCCATCACTTACCACACAGTGCTTTGTGCTCTCCAATATATTTCAGGGCACTATGCATAGTATAAAGCGTATTATATTATATTACACTATTATATAGCTCATTAAGTGTATAATGATAATATTAATTCATTCATCCATAGGACCCACATAAACAGCTGGGTGGGTGTGGTGACATGTGCCTGTGACCCTAATCCAATGGGGAACAGTATCTGGCCAGCTCTGGAATCAGTAAGAGACTCTGGCTCAAATAGAACAGGTGGAAGGGGGGGAGTGCACCTTCCCACAGGTGAGCACATAGGGCACCATATGGGCACACAGACAACACATACACAGACACATACCACACGCACACACACATACCACATTATACACACATGCAAAAAAGACAAAGGTCTTAGCAATATTGTATGCCTACTATATAATATGCCTATACAATATTGCTAAGACCTTTGTCTTTTTTGCATGTGTGTATAATATAGATAATTGGATAGCTCTTAACTACTGATAACATCTTGTAGGAAAGAACCTATAAAGCTGAGCACACAGCTAGCTCTCAAAAATCACTGTTAGTAGATTCTTATATGATTGTGAGCATGTGTGGATAAACGTGTGTCTGTATAGGCATGTACACATGTGTGCACATGTGTAGAGGCTAGAGGACAGTTTCAGGTGTCGTCCTTAGGAAGCCATCCACCCCCTTTGAAAAGAGGTCTCTCCTTGGCCTGGATCTCACTAATTAGGAAGATTGACTGGCCAGTGAGTCCCAAGTATCCTTCTGTCCCCACCTACCTAGCCTTGGGGGTACAGTGCACCCCACCGTGGCCACCACTTTTACAGTACTGGGGATTGAACTCAGGTCCTCATGTTCTCAAGGCAAGCACTGTACCAGCTGAGCTATCTCCTAGCCTTACTAATGGATTCTTAATATATTACCGAAGAAGTGTTGAGTAGTACAAAAAAATCTCTTGAATGCTAAGAAATGTGATCCTGAAATACAGCCTGTCACCTATTAATGGGCCCCTTTCCAATCCACTGTAGACCTTGAGTCATACAATCTATAAAAGAAGTGTGTTGGACTAGGAATTCAATGGGCTCCTTTCTAGCCTTTAAAAACCAGTAACTTTGACCTGTGTTGTCCCAGAGGCCAATATGGGAAATGAGACTTACTATCTGAATTTGGGTGTGGCAGTGTGTAAATTAGAAAAACTGTTGAAAGTAACATAAAATCAAGACAACCCCCAGTCCTGCCTCAATCATCCCAAGCCAAAGGAGAATGTATTGGCTTACAGGACTCACAGCCCAGGCTTGGAGTTGACATGTTGACATCATGACAGCTTAGTGTATTCTCCCACTCCTGTCTCAGTGCTTGATCTTTCACCTGCTGACTTTTCATTTTTGCTCCTCACAATCAGAGACTCTCCAAACGTTGTATCCTTTTAATGTCATCTCTAGCCACCAGAGAGAGCTCTGTTTCTGCATCCTCTTGGGCCATGGTTTCAATTAGACAATGCTGAGCTCCTATCTCTGAAGCAATCACTGCAGCCAGAAGGATGGTTTATATTGATGAGGTGAGCCAATGCTTCTGCATCATAGTATGGTCATCAGGATTGTTAAAAATATTTATGTTATCCTAGAACTATGGCAGAGTAGCTGGGAATGAGAGGTAATCATTGAGGTTTTCTAAACGCTTTCCTGGTGATGCTCCTGGGCATTCAGGTCTGAGGACCATTGATTATTTTTTGCATGTGTATGCATGTATGGTGTGTGTGTGTGTGTGTGTGTGTACATATTTGTATGTGGTGTCACAAGTGTATGTGTGCAAGTGCAAGCACGTGTGTGTGTGTGTGCATGCATGTGGAAGCCAGAGGACAACCGCAGGCATCATCCTTAGGTCCATAGATTTTTGAGACAAGTTCTCTCATTCACCTGGAGTTAACTAATTGGGCCAGACCGGCTGGCCAGCAAGCATCAGGGATCTGCCTCTCTCTGCCTCTTTAGGACTAAGATAACAGATGAACGCCACTGTGCCTGGCATTTTACATGGGTACTGAGGACCATACTCAGATCCTCCTGCTTAAGAGGCGAACACATTACTGACTGAGCTATCTTCACAACCCTAATAATTTAGGCTAGTCACCCTGGAAGGGTGAAGAAAGCCAACTCCATTAAAAGAACCTCACAGGTTGTGATAGGGTGATCTAGTAAAGAAAGTAGACTATAGAGGGTTCTGACTGGCGAAAAAATAACTACATTCACTGATTAAACTCTTTCCTTCCCTGTTGGCTGCTAAGATGCTCTTAGGAATCTGTAGGCTGATGACCCAGAACTAAATAGTCTGAGAATTAGAGGTCAAACACAACTGGGCTTCAATTAGGAAGTGATATACATAATATATAGCTCATTGGAGGGTGGAATGTTACCTTTTATTCTGGGACAGCAGGAGAGGAAGGAGGATCTCTGAGGCTTTGCCATCTCCCTGAGGCATCTCTGATTCCATCCCTAGAATTCATACAAGTTCCTTTTTCCTTGAAACATCATACTTTTTATGGACATCTACCTTATTTTCCTAAGGATTATATAGTCTCACTAATTCTTAGATTGATGAGCTTCTCTTTTCTCAAGCAGAAGAGCAGGTGAAGGAATAGAAAGTACAAAAAAAAAACTAAGATGTGACTCAATCCTGAGAATTTTCTAGAAGGCAAGCACTCTCCAAGGCCCACAGAACATCTCACAAAGTCCCCACCTGCCACCAGTTCTGCGGACTTGCTCAGCAATGAGCTCGATTTTCATGCTGTTCAGTCCAACCTTCAGTGATTCAGCCAAATAAGTTCTTATCCCCTAAAACCACACAAAGGCCTGGCATCCCAGGTACCCACCATCTTCAATTATACCGCCTTAATCTCCCCAGATAAAAGAACTGGGGTTAGGAAGAAGAAACAGCTATGCTTGAAGCCATATCAGATGCTTTCCACATCCCCACAACATCTCAAGCTCATGGTATTCTTTTTGCCTTCATGTAAATTTAAGAAGACTTGAATGTCCCTCTTAAATGTCACTTATACTCAGGTGGTACAGCTGGTAAACAAGCTGGGTCAGTCCTGGGTCATTGAGACAATGCTCCTGTCTTGAATTCCAGAACATCCTGAACCTTGGCCATTTCCTAGCCCAGAGATGCTGCCATATATATATATATATATATATATATATATATATATATATAATATTTTTTTTCAATAAAAAACCTGGATGGGTGGTGAAGATACTTGATTTTGGCTGCTAGTCTTATTTTTTTCCTTGATTAACATGCAACTTTTCCAGTCAAAACAAAGGAAACAGAGATACCCAGATTCCTCTGATTGAACAGAATGTCCAGGCATTCAGTAGTGCTTCCTCTCTGGGTAAGGAGGCGGTGCGACTTTCCAGACTTATTCTTTTGCCTTCCTTCTAGGTTGTCTATGAAAGGGCTCATGACCAGAGCCTATCCATAGGATAAAAGACCTTATGAGAGTGACTCTAAGCTTAGAACATTTATTTCCTGTAGAGACTCCTGGAAGAAGGCATGCAGTGGGTGCCGAAAATATTTGGAATCTTGGAGTCATAGCATAATAGTGATTATATTAGTCAGGGTTATCTAGAGGAACAACTTCCAAATCAGAAATCATCAAATATTATATAGGTTATTTCTTTTTCTACTTTCGTTAGGTGTATTGGGAATTATAACTGTGGGGTATTTAAGAGATTAAAAGTGAAAGTGAGGAAGGAATTGAGGAAAATCTCACTGTCAGTTCTGGTCCTCTGACCCCATGACCACTGATTAGTTCCTATGCTCAGGATAGGAGACAAGAGAGTCTGGCAGACATTACTGTAGGAAAATCACTTTCATCAGTGATCGATTCTGTGCATCTTTTGCAGGCAATCCAAGTCATTCTTATTTCAGGCACCGTGGCTGCAGATCCCAAGGTTTGTCTGTTGCAAGATTGAAGAACACTTGGGTGCTATCACACAGAGAGGCAAAAACACTGTAAGACCCTTTTGATTCACCTGAATATTAGAGTGTGGGGCTGCAGAGATCAATTAGCTGTTATGTGTCCTTCCTGTGAAAGCTTAAAAACTTGAGTTTAAATCTTCAGAACCCACATAAACAGCTGGGCATGGTCATGCTTGCCAGTAACCTTAGTCCCAGAGAGGGGAGCAGAAACCAGGGGCCAAGTAAGCACCCAGGCTTGCAAAACACAGGTTCTGGCATCAGTAAGAGTCCCTTTTTCAAAATAAGAATGGGTAGAGGAGTGATGGAATGTGACACCTGACATTGCGTTGGACCCATCCCAGGCAAATGCTGCCACTGTAGGCAATAGGGTGCTGAAAGGGCACACACATGTGCGTATACCACACACCCCCAAAGGCACCTTGAAGTCTGTGTATTAAATAAGGGCAGAAATCAGTGTGTGCCCAACTGTAACCTAATTAGGATGCTGACACCCAATTAGAGAATTACCGGGCAATATGTATGAGATATAGATTCATGTCATAAAGATAATAAAAATTGGTAAAATAATAATAGCTAAATGAAAGTGCTTAAAGTTAATGAAAATTGATAAAATAATATGTCTAAATGAAAGAATGGTACTTAGCAACATGATCAAAAGCTTAGGTTATGCCCTACATGTCTTGGATACATCCCAAGCTGAACCCAGTCACTGATGTCTTTGTACTTCCTCTTGTATGCATGAAGACTCATTTCGAGCCCAAAGAGGATGTCAAAAAATATAGTCTCTCTTCCCAGGCCAGACTGACCTCAAACTTGTGATCTTCCTGCCTCAGACTTCTGGATGCTGGTTGCCTGGATGCAGACATGGACCACTTTGCCTGGGTCAACGTGATGTGTATCCAAGTACACCATGCCTGGATTCCAGCCTCACAGAAAGGGCAAGATAATAAATGGGTATTGATTTTAAGCCTTTGCATTAATTACTTGTCATGTTGCAACAACAAAATACCTGACAAAAGCAACTCAAGGAAGGAAGGAAGGTTTTATTTTGGCTCACAGTTTGAGGACACAGTCCCTCATGGCAGGGAAGTCATAGCCCAGGGGTTTAAGGAAGCTGATCACATTGCATCTTCAGTCAGAGTAGAGGAGAAACAAGAAACGCCTTCACAGACATATCCAGGGTTTTGTCTCCTAGGGTGATCTTAGATCCTGTCAAGTTGACAATATTAATCTTTATGGCCTCTAAATTAGTGCAGTTTGTTGTAAAGTAATAAAAACCACAATACTGGCCTACCTACCCCATGGGGATGATGTCTTATGGGGTAACGATGAGTTATTTTATGTTAGATTTTGGGTGGGGACAGACATGGTACTGGTGTTTTCTAGTTACAAAAGTATTGGAGGACCATTCAATATAAGCATAGTTGACAAAGATATTACTCAGATATCTGATGATTTCTGACCTTTGGGAGAACACCTAAAAACCTAAAAGAAAGAAGAAAACATACCAAGGTTGTGGGGTGAAGCATAAATGATTTATGCATACTGTCTTATGGACCCCTAGAAACAGTCTAGGGGGTACTCTCAACTCTACTTAAGGATGCGGTAACGAAGACATAGAGACGTGTAGCCACCTGTTTGGGGCTATTCAGCTGTGAAGAAAAAAGTACTGAAGCACGGTTGATTGTATACCTTTTAAATATCTAACTGACCCACTCAAATGTGAGAGTGGTATCATATCACCTATACCTTATCCTATTGATTACAAGCAAATGCCAGGTAATGGCAACCCTCAAGGTGTCACACACACATGGCTGGCTGGGGTTCTCTGACTCCATTTGGGTAGAAATCACTGGTAGGAGAAAAGGGGCAGCTTCCTTAGTGTTGATGCCTTGAGTTCCAGGGGCTCATAGGTCCTGCAGGCTTCCTAACTCAAAGGCTCTGTGAAGCTCCGATCTTTGAGAACTAGAAGCTTAAATTCCAAGCTTTGAAAGTCTAAGGCGGGCTGGGGAGATGGCTCAGAAGTTAAAAGTACTTGCTTTAAAACCTGATGGTCTGGGTTCAATCCCTCAGGACCCATGTAAAGACATATGCACAAAATGGCATATGTATCTGGAGTTTGTTTGCAGCAGCAAGAGGCCTTGGTGCACCTGTAATTACTCTCTCTGTGTCTCTCTTCAATAAATAAACAAATAAAAATATTTAAAAAGTCCAAGTTTTACTGGTCACCTATAGGTGTTCAACATAGAGTTTTATTGTTCTGTGCTTAGAATTTCAACCCACAGAAGCTAGAGTTACAGTTCTTGAGGCTTACATGTTAGAACCCTTTGGAAGTTCTCTCTCTCTTTGTGTGTGTGTGTGTGTGTGTGTGTGTGTGTGTGTGTGTGCGCATGTGTGTGTGTATGTGTGGTGTGTGTGTGTGTACATGTCTGTGTATGTGTGTGTGTGTGTGTGCGCGCACACACACGCTTCTGCATGTGTATTTTCATATGGCTACCTACGCACTCCCTGGCAGTGGCTGGATTGGAACTCTCCATTCTTGTTCTTATAGAAGTCTCTTACTGATGCCGGAGCTTGTCATTTTTTCTTCTGTGATTCTTGGGTCTCTGCTCCCCTATAGTACCGAGGTTACAGACATGTGTGGCCACACCCAGCTGTCTAAGAAAGTCGGGGGATTGAACTGGATTGGTCTCTCAGGTCTCTTCAGGCCCTCATGCGTGCACAGGAAGTGCCCTTTTCTTCAGATTGTTTAAAAATAGTTTTATGTATTTATATTCAAGGAAAGAGTGAGAGAGGAGGAGAGAGAGAGAAAGAGAGAGCTCTAGGACCTCCAGCTGCTGCAAACGAGCTTCAGATGCATGTACCACTTTGTGGGTACTGGGAATTGAACCTCAGGTCACTAGGCTTTGCAGGCAAGCACTTTAAATGCTGGGACATCTCTTCAACCCAGGAAATGCTCTTACCTATTGAGGTATTTCTCCAGCTCAGCTTTTAAGAATTCTTCCCATGACCATTGTTGCAGCCCTGTAGTCTCAGCTTACTGCACTGTTGGTTCTTGGAACCATTCAGTTGCCTCCCTGTGTTATAGCTTAGAGATTTAGGTCAGGGCCTGAGCTCTTGGTGGCTTTAGGGAACTTGTTTTCTGACTTCTTTCTGTCACTGATGGGGCAGAAGCCTCCAGGTCTTGTCTATTTCTAATGACCAGTCCAGCCTGCTCTTCCCATGATAAAAAACACATGCAGCAAGGTGAACACTTGGGGTAAGTTTTTGCTGGGGCCTAACAATGCAAGGGCATTAGTATACAGGAGGAAAACCTCCCAGACCCAGTGACAAATCTCCCAGACAAGAGTGACAGTTTATTTATTCAGCAAGAAGAGGGTGTGACACACTTGTGCTTGGGTTGTTGTTTCACCAATCACATTCTTGCATATTCACAGCTGCCAATTATACTAATCACAAGATTTGCATAAGGACCAATCACAGGCCTCCTTCCTATCAAACTTGTTGAGAACTGTTATTAAAACAGTTGTGTGTGTGTGTGTGTGTGTGTGTGTGTGTGTGTGTGTGTGTGTGTGTGTGTGTGTGTTGAGCCTCCATCCTTTGGAGGAGGAGCTGCAGGCAGTGTCACTAGGAGATCATGGCTGAATTAAAGCTTCCTGGGGATGGTGCCAGCTCCAGCCAGGAGCAGCGCCTCCTAAGGCAGACATTTGTGACTTCTATAGTGGCCATGGATTTGTAGTAGCTTTTTTAAACTGTCCATGAAGTGTTCACATCAGCCAGGATGCTGGAATGGCAGTTTGGCTGGTTCCTTAGCTCCCTGCCCGAGGCAGCTTCACACAAAGGAAGGGTCTGCAATTGTCCATCAAAGAATCAAATTCAGCTGACCTGCAACAGCTTAGTTTATTTGCAGGAAAGGTAAATATTAAGAGGTGTTTACAATAAAGACCTGATATTAATTGAAAAACATTTCATTTTTGTATATTTTGTGTGCATACATGTGTGCATGTGTAAGTTTGCTAGTAAGTTTGCTCTTGCCACTGCAAACACCAACTCGTGTCTGACTTTCCATGGGTGTAGGGGAATTGAGCCTGTGCTGGAAGGTTGATGTATGCAAACACATCTAACTGCTGAGCCATCTCTCCAACCCCTATTCTTTTCATTCTTTACATTATTTAGCAGTGTTTAATTCTTAGCGTAATACCTTTAGAAAGAGCTGGGTCCTTTAATCTGTTTCTAATCTTATGGTTCTTATAAAGTTCTTTATGGAGGCCTCCTTTAGTAGGACATTGATTCTATGATGCTCATAGTATTGTCAGAGCTAAGAGCACTGTTGTTTGTTTATTTGCAATTTTGGATGGCCCCTCAGGATCAGCAATGGGAGCAGTAGTCGACAGAAGGTAGAAAGCCCATTCTCAGATGTTTTCAGAGTTTACATGTTTGATCTTCCTGTTAAAGGTAATCTAAAGCTAGATACTGACACTCGAACACACTTCTTTCTGAGCTCAGGATGCACTGTTGCACGATGATCCAGGTGGAGTTAAAGCGGGGGGGGGGGGGGGAGAGGAGCATATAAGGAGGGTAGAGGGTCCTACAAAAAGCACAGGCAGAACAGACCAGATGATGTTATGGAGCCTTAATTCTTTCAACCCAGAGAGATAAAGTCCAAATTAATTTGCATAATTGCTTCCCTGTAAATGAAAAATGCTTGAATGTAGACAGGCAGCTGTTTCATCTGGACCGCTGATTAAAACACTGTTTTTTTCTTTTATTAATCCATTGTATTCTTTTGAATGTGTAGGGTTTTTTATTTTGGCTTGGCACACACATCAATGTGTTCAGCATGTAAATCTCATCATTTTCATGTTTCCAAGGCGAGGCTTCTGAAGACCCTCCCAAGGGAAGGGTGGAAGAAAGGGAAGGATTCAGGGCGGAGACAGATAGTGGATTGCATCCTAGCCTGCCACCTTACGACTCCGTGCCTCCGATTACATAATTCTCCCATTTCTGAGCTTTGTAAGCCCAAAGTGAAGATAAAGAATGTGGGTAACTGTGGAGGAGCTTGTAAAGTCCGAGTGCTGTATGAGTGAGGTACCACTGGAAGATTTTTCAGTTGACACTGTGGGCATGTTTTAATCTGGCAATGGCAACACAGAACACCACAAGGCTTTTCCCAAGACTCCAAAGTGCTAGGCAGCTGGGTTGTGGATTTGCCCCAATGTAATACTGCCTAGGTCTCGTGCATCTCGAGTTTGATGAGATTTCTGCAAGGCTGTACACAAAATGTAATTAACAGAGCTGAGAGAAATCACCATAAATTTGTAATGGGGAAAACAGGTGCTTTTTAGGGGATAACCCCTTACTTGTTGGTATATAAAAATTATATGCAGTTACTGCAGAAAGCAATGTATAACATGATTATATATATATATATATATATATATATATATATATATATATATTAGGTTTTAAAGCCTCTCTCTGTCCCATTACACTGGGGTCCCTCCCCCGTGGTGTTATGATATTCACTGTGGGAATTTTTAGCATGAAATGTGAATAAGACTTTTCCTCTTATTTCCAGAGAATTTCCCTTTTGAATGAAGAACACTTCTAGAATAAAAATTTCCCAGTCAGGCTGGGGGCTTCTTGATAGCTGAGGGAGGATTCTCTAACATCCCTTTCCTTGCTTCTGTTCTGCTTCCTGATGAATTTGGACTCAGAAAAGTCATGGATTTCCCTGTCAATGGATGGAGCTGATTTCAGCACACATTAAAGAATTCAGCCTAGAGAAAAGAGTGAGATGAGAGAAACATCCCATTAGGATCATTTTCTTTGTTCCTATATGTCTGAGTCTGGGACTTTTCTGCCTCTGCCTCCTTCATGACTTTGTCCAGTTGCTTTTTAAATAACTTGAGTAATTGTCCTCTTCTTATTTCTCCTGGGAATTCATTGCACCATGTAATGGAGCTGGTTCCTAGGCTGTTCTTCTTGTGATAATCATAGTACAGTGTACAATTTCTTCATAGATTTCTCTTTATTCAATTTTACTTCCACAAAGAAATCAATGACAATAAGGAGAGAGAGAGAGAGAGAGAGAGAGAGAGAGAGAGAGAGAGAGAGAGAGAGAGAGAGAAGAGAGAGAAGAGAGAAGATGAGCAGAGCTGTTGTAGCTGTTGGCTGGAGAGAGGAGAGGGGCAGGCTGCCGCAGGATATGTTAGAACCAACCACTAGCTGAGGGCAAATGGTCCTCACTTTGGGTCTGAGGAGGCTGATGTGGGCTTCAAGATGCTGACTCAGGAACCTCCATGGCTTTGGGCAATGTTTAGGTTATAAACTTCAACTTGATATTTGAAATTTAATTTTTAAAACTCCATACTGGCCTGCATAACACAGGTTGGAATGACAGTGTTTGGGACCTGGAGAGCAATAGTGAAGACAATTTATTTACTCTCCTTCCCATGGTGACTTAGCTATTGCTTCCCCCTAAGACTTACCTATCTTTTCTTCCCTAGTTCACACCCATGATGCTCCACAATGGAACTCTAGTCAGGGATTCCTGAAGGAAACACAAGGGGGCATGCATGTAGCACACAGAAGACTTCTGCCTCCAGAGCCTCCTGCCAGGGTCAAGGTGTCCCAGGACAGTTTTAGGATTCTCTTGTAAAATGTCACTCATGAAGTTCAAGGCCAGTCTGAGACTACATAGTGAATTCCAGGTCAGCCTGAGCTACAGCGAGACCCTACCTTGAAAAAAAAGTCACTCATGAATTGAAAAGATATTAAAATAGCAATCTCTCCATTACCAGCCAAAGGTGAGCATGCTTCACACATATGATCCTTGCTCTACTTTTTATTGTCACCAGATCCCAAAGCCAGCAGTGATTTGCTGTTGATCTCAGAATAAAATTAAAAATTGTTCATGTGAGCTGAAGGCCCTGCCCGATCCTTGCTTGGCTGGATTCATGTATGGCAGGGCTACTTGCATTCTGTCGGTACTGACCACTGCCTACTGTCACAATGTGTCACCCTCACTTGGCTTCAGGGTCCCCATTAACTGCCAACCTCTCCCTCTCTCTCTCCTTTCTCTAAACCCAAATTACCTCTTATATCATTGCTTAATCAAGTCATCTTCAGGGAATGCTTCACTCTGACAATTTTTGCTTCCAGACTGGGTCAGCCTCCTGCCATGAGCCTCACAGGGCTTGGCATCCAGAGCACATATACATTAAACACACAATCTCATGGGACATATGTAAGGATGCCCATTCCACTGACTGTAAACTCCACAAGGAAACCCTGTCTGCTGTGCTCACCATTATATCCTAGAGCCTTTTGCACATTGGAAATTCACCCTTCCAGCAGGAAAAGTGCCCCTGTAGGCTATGGCCCATGCTGTTTATAGTAGTGCGTGATCCTTTGGGTATACTTACAACTCCAGTGTGCAGAAGCCTGGGATAGTTGTTTGCAATGGAGACAACCAGCAGCTCCAGTTTGGGTTGAGCAAAGGACGCCTTTGCCACCTGGAAACTAGTTGGTTGCCAGCTTAAATCATCAAAACAACATGCCAGAGCTCTCACAAGTGCCTTCTGGTGGGCTCCTGGGTTTACAAACACGAGTTCAGACACATGCCCCTCTGTGCACTTAAAGCATGTTTACGAAGTAATTACTAAACTCCCAGGTCTTTTATGTGCTTTCCCTAATTTCTAAGGGAAATAATTAAGTATGCTTCTCCCCTTACTTAAATCGTCAGCTCACTGAGAAGCGAGCGCCTCTTTGTTTCTTCATAGCGTACAGAGCACTGCTAAGTAATGCTTACAATAATACTTAAGGATATCAACCATAGCATATCTTAGGAAAATTAACAGGTTCTTAGAGAACCTTTCTATTTTTCTCATCTGGGCTGGTGCTCACTGGGATTTAAGGGCAAGTTAAACATGGGCATGAAGAGGAAAGAGCTGGATGGTGTTACATAGAAGAGATGCAGATGAGTCATGCAAAGCCACAAGCAAAGGGAACTGCAGTTGGAAATCCCATTGGTTTCTGGAGCACTGTGACATGTGAATTATCTGGTAATACTGGGAGCAAGTAAATGTTCCTGAGGCCTTGTTAGTGAAAAAGGTCCTGAAGACACAGGAAAAAATGGGGTTAAGGGTCTTGAGGGGAAGACATGAGCTTGGAAAGTGTCCATGTAGCACTGAGGTACCTTCACCATCACGTGGTGCTAAGTCTGAGTGGTGAGGATCTTTCCACACCATCATGCTGGTCCTGCCTGGCAGCTCAAGGCAGTTGCACCTACATGGAACCTCATGTTGCCAAGTTTTATCACGAGTCCTGAGGAGGAGCAGGAAGGACCACTTTGGACCATTTATGGCTGATCATATGATGGCCCAAACTGAACCAAGAAGGTGAAGCCAGTTGGACCCAATAGGAGAGAATCAGGAATGACAAGAAGGCCAGGGCCTCACTTGAAGTGCGGTCCTCTTTCACCCCATCCCAGGCCTTTCCTCTGGGTGGGGCTGAGCCTGCTCACTGTCCACATCACTCCCCAGCACCGAGCTTCGATGTTTCTGCCACTCACTATCCTGAACTTGACTGTGCAGTGAGGTTAAGGAGACAGCTGTCCATCTCCTGCCACCATCTTGACCACCTCTGTGTATAGCCCAGAAATGGCTGCTGACAAGTCTCACATCTGACCATTGGGTCATCACTGCCTCCAGGTCACACGTGTAGAAACCATGTGGCCGACTCTGCCAGCCTCTTCTGATAGCATTTGGTTTTAATGCTGCTCTCCCAACTGAATAACTCTACATTTTCACACTTGCCTGATTGCTTTCAATCTCAGAAACCACAGTGTTTCTCTCTTGGAATCAAACTACAATTGTATGATTTCCTTTACTTTTTCTTCTTCCCTCAGAAAGAATAATATAGTTATTTGGAAAACCAGCCACTATTGGTGACTCAGTGTCTTAATTCTATTTTATGTTACTACAACTTTGATTGGTTCTGCTACCAGGAAACCCACTTACAAGGAGCTGGCACATGCTTAGGGCCTTCTTGCTCTACCATTCCATGGTGAAAGATTCTCCTACCTGCTTTCAACTCACATTTATTTTATTACTCCCCGTAATTCCTCAAAACTTCTTTTTCCCTCTTGCAGTCCCCTTGCTAGTTTCACGATCTAGTCCCACATAGAGCACACATATAAAAATTCAAAGTCTAGCTTGCTTTTTGGGACATGCTTTCTTCTTCCTATGTACACACACTTTTGTTTTTGTAACATCATCTGTTGCTAGACCTTTACCAGAGGCCAGACCAACAGAGACCCATCCAATCTTGACTTTGAAGTTACAGAACTGTGATAAATTGATCTCTTTTCTTTACAAATTTAGCTTGCTTTATGGACTTTATTATGGCAGTGGAAAATAGATTAATGCAGCCACGGCAACCCTCCTGTGTGAAGTGAGGTCTTTGAGCGTAGATCTGTAACCTCTATGCTGTGAAAAATCATCCTTTCTTGTATCTGGGAAAAATGCAGAGAGGCTTGACTTCAGTCTGTGATAGAAGTTGTCAGTAAATAATGAAGTGATTTGCCGCAGTAGGAAGAGTTGGGGAAATGCGTATTCTACAGCCTCCTTGATGCAGCTGTGTAATGCAGAGTCCCCAGCAAGTTCCCCAGGAAGTACCTTCCAGCTGTCCCTCACTTTACATTCCTCCCCAGGGCCTGGCTTGGCCAGAGAACACATGATGTGCTTTTTGTAAGACAAGCAGCAAAACCACCACATTCCCAGAAACTCTTGGGCGTTCTGCTTAGCAGCTAGGGTTAGTATAATGCAGATGTTCATCATCTCCAGAGAGCTTCAGAATTCCCCAAGGACTCATGAAGACAGGACCCCAGTCCCAATGTTTCTTATCCAGAGGTTCTAGGGTGGAACCCAGACTGCATTCTCCCCCCCCATTCCCAGATGATGCTGAGAACCACTGGAATGACAAGCAGAGGACCTGTTGTCTGATAGGTGTAAAGAGGGCTTCAGGGAGTTTCCCGTAATGGCTGGTTGAAGAGAACTGGAGGCACCTTCTTCCCTCCACAGAACAGCTCTGGCCAAGCGGTGATATTCATGCCAGCCATCACTGTTGCTGGATGCCCCTTCCTGAGTCAGAGGACTTCCACTTCAGGCCTCAGAATTACCCCCAATTCTGCCCTACTTCCATTCTTAACCTATCTATTGAGCAAAGTTGGTTGCTTGATTAGGGTGAAGTATAAGATATAGCAGTTTTACCCCTCACACTTGAACAAGTTGAGAACTTTTCACATTGTACATTTGCAAAACTTTGCCTTGTTTTTTTTCTGTATGTATATAAATATCATCATGGTGTGGTATTGCAGTCAGCTTTCTAGTTGCTGCGCAGAAAGAACCCAAACAAAAGCGGCTTGTAGAGGAATGGGTTTATTTGGCTTACGGATTCAAGGGGAGACTCCATTCTGGCAGGGAAAACGATGGCATGAGCAGAGGGCTGGACATCACCTCTGCCACAGCACTGCAAATAGCAGCAGGAAGGTGTGCCAAACACTGGCAAGGGGGAGCTGGCTTATAACCCCCATAAGCCCACCCCCAACAACACAGCTTCATCGAGGTTGTAAAACCCAAACTGCCATCAGCTGAGGATCGATCTATCAGAACACATTCAATTGTTTGTGGGGGACACCTGGATCAAACCATGACATGTGGTTTGCTGGTTCTACCTCAGTGTCTGTTCATAAACACTCAATGCTATTTGCAAAGCTCACTTTAATCTATAAAGCAAATGCTTCTCTCTTTCATCCCCCCCCCCATATCAACAAGCCTGAATCAATGTGCTCATTCTGGGCCTGGAGAGAGAGAGATTCAGTGAATACTTAACTGATGTACTAAGTAGAAAGGGGTGTCTGTTCCATAGCTGCCTGGATTAGATTCAGAGGGATAAAGTTTATTCTCCATGCCCATGCAAAGGATTCTTATTGGTCCAACTTGGGTCATGGACTGAACTGATCACACCATTGCTCTTGATTCTTTGCTACCCTCTTGGAGAATTATCTGTCCATCATCTTTGATGATCTCCTGGTGGATAGAGAGCAATGAAAAGGCTACATGATGTTGGGAGAATGGAAACTCAGTGTATATATTGAAAAACTTTGTAAAATTATTGCCTGTGGATTCCAGAAAACAGAAAGTGTTTTTTTTTTTGAATGAACTTCAACAGCTGGATAGTCAGTTGCCTAGAAGAATGTGTTCCTGTGAGCAGTGTTATCAGGTGGATTTTATTATGTGGTATAAGAAAGATGTCAGACATAAGAAAGAAAGTTTATAAACAATTTCAGATATAGATTGTCAGAGATATAGATGCCAGAGATTCTTGGAGCTACAGGGATTGGACAGTGAGACCAATTTGACTTTCCAAAGGTGTGACCATTAAATTACAGCGTTAACTGAGGCCAAAATCAGAGCACTTCCATTAAGACATAATTTCAGAACAAATCACCCTCATAGCTTTTGCTAATACATTTGAAAAGACTAAAGGATCAATGAGTAAACATTACAAAAGCATTGCTAGAAATGTCTGAGATATGGTCTCTATGAAGTGGATGCCACAGAAACCAGATTCCCTTGACTAGGCAGATGCACACATCCCCCAGCTGCTTCAGGTGTTGGCTGGAGATGACTCACACCTGCACTCTTTCCTGTGTTTACCCTTAGCTGTCCAGACCTATCCTGATGACCCTCCCACCCATGTCTCCTCATTCAGTGGCCTTTCCACAAGGAATTCTTAATGATTTCAAACTTAAGTGAAGATAAGGCATGAGAAGATAAGGCAGCTCTTACCATGAAGTGTTGGTATTGCTAAATGGGACATGGAGGACATAGGGTTAAAGGGTTGTTGAACAGGCTAAAACCCCTGTAGCCTCTGTGCTGAAATCCTGCAGGTGTTTGGCCACCTCCACCCTTAACCTTAAAACTCCTGGCTCCCTAAGCAAGCCACAGTGAATCCAGCATTCTCACCCCACTGTGCCTGGACAATAGAGTCTAAGGTGACAGTTCCTTTGCCCTGCCATTTGATAGGGCCCTAAGGTCACGTCCGTCCACTTATGCAAAGCAGGCATTCACAGGTCGCTGACCACTACCAATCTCCTTTGCCCGTCTTTGCCCCTGCCTATTCCCTTTTCCTCTATATAACCAAAGGTATTCCTACAATAAATGGGAAGTCTTCCCATCGCATTCCCCTGGTAACGCTGCCCGTCACTCTCACGGAAGAAATGAGCTGAACACACAGGGAGCCATGCTCTCCAAAGGGACCGTGCTCCCAGAGCTATAACACAGAGGCTTTCCTGCCTGGGGCTGCACCCTGCCCCGCCTGCAGAAGCAGCCGCTCCCAGATCTGTAACATAGAGTGGACCTCACCCGGTGGCCGGCCATCAGCAACCACTGATGCCTGGCCACCCGCCTCCCACAGATGCAGCTGGAGGAGCCGCAGACCCCAGAGAAGCAGTGGCCAGCACCTGCCACCCTGATAAACAGAGGGAGCTGGGAGCGTCAGCAACCTCCCGGGGACAGCAGTCCAGCCTGGGCTCCAAGAAGCGCTCCCTCCCCTCCCGGGCCCCCCCTCTGTGCGGGCTTTAGATGCCCACCCACCACCCAGAAGCCGCTGGGAGGTGGATCGCTTTAAACAACAATGAAGTGGTCAGTGCAGTGTGGAAATGTGTCTGTGACTTACATGTTTCTAGAATATATTTAATCCCAGCAAGACAGCTGTGTAAAATTTAAGTAACTTTACTCCCTAGGATGCATATAAAAAAGTACCTACATTGTGATCGTCATTCTCCCTTCCACTTTCCCTGATATTTTTGCTGGTTTGAATGAGAGTAGAAAAAGTGCCGAGTATTGCATTATACAGAAGTCTTATTACAAAGCCAGTTCACAAAACTTGACAACTGTAACAAAAGGGAACTGATATGAATACCAGGAAAGGGGAGTCATTACTGCCCAAAATACCTTGACAGGTGAAAGTGGCTGACCTTCTGAGACTGAGCTCTGATAAATTATAAAAGGGGATGCAGCCCTCTGGAAAAATGTGCAACCCTGTTCAGTGAGAAGTAGCGGTTTCTGATTGTGTCACAGGCTGGGGCTCTATCGCTCCTTTTCTCCTAGGTGCAATTAATTTGAAGAAATGCCATTCCTCCTAGGAGCCTCCTGAGCAAGGACTGTCCAAGGCCTTCTCAGTCTGGGCCCTGCTGACACAGCTCTACAGCCTTCATCCCATGAAACACCCCACTTCCCCACACCTGGGTATCATCTTCATGGACCATGAGATTCACTTCCTAATGAGCCATGAGTGCATAGACCATGTTATGCACCCATCCTTTCTGTGGTCAATTAATTTATTTTAGCCAAAAAGATGCCCAATTTGGTCCTTTAAATGGAGTGAAGTGATTTGAGCTGTCTTGAAATGTTTCACATGTTATAGATTTTTTTTGGATGGGATTTGCATTGCATAAAATATAACATCCAAAATCCTCTCCATAACTTCCAATACCATGAATAATCTATTTTGGCTTCTTTTCATTATTTTTTCATATTTTTAAGTGTCTAGCCACACAGACACTTCTTTCTGCTCCTCCTAAGCACGGAAACTCTTGGGCCTCTGTTTATCACATTCTCTCATCTGAGAACATGCATCTTCCCAAAGTTCTTTGTTTTTATTGTTCAGTTTTTACCATCCTTCTAATGGCTTGATGACACTTAGATGCAGCCTGCAGAGGGGTTGCTAGTGTGTGCTTCATGAGTGTCATGGCTTGATCCAGGTGTCCCCCACAAACAAATGAATGTGTTCTGGGTAATTGATCCTTGGCTGATGGCAGTTTGGGTTTTACAACCTTGATGAAGCTGTGTTGTTGGGGGCGGGTTTATGTGGATTATAAACCAGCTTCCTCTTGCCAGTATTTGGCACACCTTCCTGCTGCTGTTTCCAGTGCTGTGGCGGAGGTGATGTCCACCCCTCTGCTCATGCCATCGTTTTCTCTGCTAGGATGGAGTCTCCCCTTGAGTTCATAAGCCTAATAAACCCATTCATCCACAAGCTGCTTTGCTTGGGTTCTTTCTGTGCAACAACTACAAAGCTGACCACAAAAATGAACAAAAGGCCTGGATTTGTATCTGGCTCTGCCACTTATCATGTTTGACCTTGAGAATTTAATGACCTTTCTAGGCTTTGGTGTCTTCATCTATGGAATGGGAGTAATTGTAGAAAGTGTTTCAGAAGGTTGTTAAAAGGCATAAGCAGTTACCCCAGGGAATCTGGGAAAAGGGCTAGGCTAACATACATTTTTAATTTTTCCTAGCAGATAAAATTAAGGCATCATTAAATAGAATTACAAGCACAAGTCCTCCCAAATCAATGGTCAATATTTACAACAAAATTAACATCTTTATGAATTTTAAATATCAGTAGTTACAGAGAAAGTATCAGCATGCTAAGCCTCTAATTGTGTCAAAGCTGTGCTGCAGAAAGCAAAAGCTAGTCGTGGACATCTAGTCTATGCCTCAACGCCTAGACAAGCAGGCATGTGTTTCCCATAAACCCCAGAGACCCACCTGAGAGCAACTGCTCTCCTGGGAGGAGCTCTGCACACTCCTCTAGTTGGGAGTGCAGGTAGCCAGATCTGAAAAGAGCCTGGGAGTCTGGGCCCCACAAAGATTCAGAACTCACCAGACAAAACCATGTTCTAAGACAAAGGCCCCACAGTGACTAGAAACTGCTGGGAATGAGATCCACAGTGAATGGTGAGGTCAACAGAGACAAAGAAAAAAGAAAAGCCCCATGAAAGGAGGGGAGGAGATGAGAGCCAGGAGGTTTTCTGAAAGATAAGGTCCTGTGTGAACACTGCAGAGAGAAGACAGAAGAGGGCGCCCCAGAGCCACGACAACCATCACATTTCATGTAAGAACGCACCACGAAAAGTACAAGATCAGATTCCAGGAAAAGATGCTAGAAACAAAACAGGGGAATAAGGAGCACAGTAACATTTCTGCAAACAATTAAAGCACGCCGGAAAGAACATGTTTACAAGGCTGGTGGGAATGTGTTCTCAGCAGGAGAGAGAGAGAGAGAGAGAGAGAGAGAGAGAGAGAGAGAGAGAGAGAGAGAGAGAGAGGAAGGAGAAGTTCAGCAGAGGGAACTCTGTCTTCCCTGAAGGCAGCTCTGGGAGTTTCTTCATCCTCTCCCCTCGAAGACCCTGGGGTCTCAGGTGTCATGTGGACCAGAGGTCTAGCATTTTTTCCCACTTTATTCTTTGAGACAGGGTCTCATGTTCATCAGACTAGCTAGTCACTGAGCCCCAGGGAATCTCTGTTTCTGCCTTTTTAGCTACAGAACCAGCAAACATGTGGGTACTGGGGATCTGAACTCAGGTCCTCATGCGTGTGCCTGAAGCACTTTCCACCACTGAGCCATCTCCCCAGCCCCAGGAGTTTTACACCATTTATAACCACGTGGAGCGGGAGGCAGGATCTTGCATGGTAATCAGCCAAGAATTGAGATAAGAGCACAAAACAAGAGCCAAGAAGAGTGCAGACAGGTCAGAAATCAAGCAGAAAACTGGCGGAAATCAAGCAGAAATGCTTAGGGAAGGTGTTTATAGATGCGCTCTGAGCCTTTTCAATCACCATTTAATAGCTATTGCAGAGACAGCCCGGAGGCACGTTAAACTGGTTTAGAGTCACAGAGTGAGGGACAGCATCACTGGATGGATGGGGGGCTAAAGGGAGAAAAGGAGTTTTGGAACAGAGCAATAGCACCAGCGTGGCAAAGCTAGATCTGGGCTGTGGAAGCTTGCTTAAGTAGGAGGGTGTATAGCAGAGGTCTCTGTCCCCTCAAATCCATTCCAGTGCCCATATCCTAGCTCGTCTTCTATCTTCTCCACTCCAGATCTCACACTTCAGAAACGGGACACCCTTACTGTGACTTTCAATCCTCCATCCTATTACTTCCCCCCTACTCTCTCTGCTCTTGGGTCCTTCGTCTCTTCTCTCCAGCTTAGGTTCCACGGACATACTCACTCACATGCAAACACTACCGGTGTTAGCCTCTCTCTCTAGCAACGCTCCAGTCTCAGCCCACACTCTGGTAAACATGTCTATAGATCAATAATTGTCAAATATGTATTCTAACGCTGACCTTTCATAGCCTTCCACCTGCCTTCCTGACATTTCCAGTTGGATGTCTAAAAGGCATCTTAAATTCAACTTACCAAAAACAACATTGACTTCTTTTCCTTCTCGTTTATCTTGGGCCAGTAAACAAAGCTGCATTTACTAGTTAGTCAAGCCAAAGCCAGTTTTATTTCCCTCAAATTCCACTGGTTTCTTGGTGAGCATGATGTTTTTGCAAGCAGGCTGTACTGGGAGAGGAGTGGATGCTTTCTTAGGTTAGCTCTGGGTAGAAGATATAAAAATGCTGAGGATCACTTCTCACCTCCATAGGATCCAGAGAGCCAAATAGATCCCAAGTTGCTCCTATTGTTAAAAGCTTCTCCCCTCTCCGGAGGCAAGACTCTCACCTCTAAGACCTCAGGTTTAGGAAGTAGCAGTCCCAGAGCCGTCAGAAGAGCCAGTGGGAATTTAGGGTGATATAGCATGAAATGTGTGAGTTTTTCTATACCCATAGTTTACAAAGGCCAGGAGAGCTTTTAAGAATTTGAAAATGAGAATCATATTAGATTGAGCAGCTGCAGACCAAAACACTGCAGCCTGTACCGAGACAGCGCTCCATGAGCTGCCAGTGCGAGAGATGCCCGGATGCTGGAGGGGCTCCCATGGGAATGGGAGAAAAGCTGCTCATCCCAGAATATGCTGTCTTAGGTCCCAAAGGGAAAGGGCTTGAACCTCACATTTTGGTCCCATTTAGTGGCAGGGTGCCCAGGTGAACTATACTAGAAGCTCATTTCTTTTTTGTAGTCAAAGTTCCTTGCTTATACCCATGATTATTTTTTTGAAAACAATTCTTATTGCTGTTATTACTATGAGTGACCTGTGCCCCTTTGGCTCATCTGTGAATGCAGACACAGCCACTCATCACTCTCAGGGTCAGAATTTCAAGGTTCTTGGAGGTATTGATATTTTAATTCTATAAATTGGAGGGGGTTCCATGGTGTAATGGTTAGCACTCTGGACTCTGAATCCAGTGATCCGAGTTCATATCTCGGTGGGACCTTGCTGTCTCCTTTAGGGGAGGTGATTTTCTCTTGCCGGGCATGGTGGTGCACGTCTTTAATCCCAGCACTCGGAGGCAGAGGTAGGAGGATCATCATGAGTTCAAGGCCACCCTGAGACTACATCGTGAATTCCAGGTCAGCCTGGGCTAGAGTGAGACCCTACCTCGAAAATCCAAAAAAAAACCCAAAACAAAACAAAACAAAACAAAACAACAACAACAAAACACACACACATATATATATATATATATATATATATATATATATATATATATATATATATATATATATATAAATTGGAGAACAGTTTAGGGCTTCCGTGAGGAAGAGCCGGGCACACTATTGTCCTTAGGCCCAAGCCAGTTTTCCACCTGTTGTTATAAACAAAGTTTAATGGATCATGCATCACTGACTTATGAATCACATAAAGCTGCCTTTAGATCACAACAGTCGAAAAGCCATGTACCTCTCTACTCGCAATAGAGACCAATATGGCTCTCCAAAGTGCTGACCCCCGGGATAGATGAAATCAGAGCCTTCAACAAAATGTCTAAGGGACTTGTGTTTGAAGATGGAGTAATTTTAAAGTGTGAACTATTCAGATTTTACTGGTTGTCAAAGCATTTATTTGAAGACAATATTCTCTGCGTCCTCCTTGCTCTATAATTTGGGGATAACAGAGAGGATCCCCAGTCTCCTCTCTGAGCCCTCACTGAATCAATGAAGGAAACATTTTCTGGAGCTTGTTTCTGAAGGTTTCACTTGCATCTAGTAACTGACTTATGGCTTTACTCCCCAAGTAGAGTTCCTATCACTCGGCCTTCTTCCTTCATCTCCTGGTTCTGAGTGCTTCTGGAGGGAGCAGAAAGTTGTAACATGTGCATTTTGGAGACATCCACTTTTATCGTGCACTCCATTATTTTTCTTTTTAAGTAAGGAAAGGAGAAAAGCTATCCATGGTTAAAAGGATTTGTAAGCCTCCTGCCAAATTCTGGCAGCTCATTGTTACAAGGGCGTGGGATTACTTACACCTTAGAGCACAGCACACAACTCAGGGCTTCAACAATAGCCACAGTCCACCTAGAGAAACAGGAAAAGTGTAAGTGAAAGAATCTGAGATACTAGAGTATAAGGAAGAGAGATGTGATTGAAAGCCTCAGAAAAAAATCAGGGCAGACACCTATGTGATTATTTTGTCCCAGTCATCTTGAGCTTTGTGTGCTTGGCTTCTTCCCTCAGACTCCACTTTGACTCATGCTATTCTCACCTCAAAAATTTTCTCTCCACTCCTCTTCATCTGGCCCTAATTTCCCCATCTTTCAGAGCCCGCCTCCAAACTGAAACCTTCTGTAATTGTTTGGCACAGTGCGGATCAGGAAGCTTATGCTCTGAACCTGTGTTTCGCATGAGCCTTGTTCTGTCACCACCCCCAGCATGCAAATATCTACAGTAGGCTTTGAAAGAAGAGGGTATGCATTCGGTTTTTTATGATTCTTAGAAATAACCCATTTGGAGCATAACGTAGGCATTGGTGTAGAAGGTGAAGAGTGCAGGGCAGGAAGCATATGACCAGGGCTTCTAGCATTAAGAGTCTGTTCAGAATGAGAAGGGGCCATCGAAAAGAACACCCAAGAAGGTCTCTATGCCATCTATGGCCCATTTTCCCCTCAAAGACTTGTAGGGCTACTTTCCTTCCTCTTATTAAGTTACTGTCTCCCTTCTGGCCCAGCCTGGATTTCAGACAAAAGATGTGCAGATGACCAAACCTAGTAGTTTGATTTCAAGTCTCACAAGTCTTCTTCTTGCACACTTCTATAACTCTGCTGCTCATAATCCTGGAGGCCTGTGTGTTCCTTCCTCACTATTCCAATTCTCTGTCTCCACAGAGGCCTCTCCTTTCCTCACCATTTCCTCTTTCTTTCTGCTCTGTCCTTTTTCTTCCTCTTTTGATCTCTTCCATGTTCTCTCTGATTTTTGCTCCGTCCTCTTTATTCTGCTGCACAAACCTTGAAAGCGGATGCAGTCTCTGTGTGCTGTGTTTTCTACCTTGAACTTTTCATGTCTCCCTACTTTCATATATTGTCCATTATTCTTCTAGTATAAGTAAGTGAATGTGTGTGTTGTGTGAGTGTATGCATGCTTGTGTTTGAATGTATGTACATGAATGCAGACCAGAAGACAATTTTTGGTGTTGGTCTTCAAGTGCTGGCCAGTGAGCCCCGAGGATCTGCATGCTTCCATCTCTGGTATTACACGCCTGTGTTGCCATGCCCTGTCTTTTTAAAAATAAATATTTTATTTATTTGAAAGCAAGGAGAGAAAAGGAGAGAGAGAGAGAGAGAGAGAGAGAGAGAGAGAGAGAGAGAGAGAATAGTGTACCAAGGCCTCCAGCCAGTGCACACAAACTCCAGATGCATGTGCCACTTTGTGCACCTGGTTTTATTGTGGGTACCGGGAATCAAACCAAGGTCCTTAGGCTTTGCAGGCAAGCACCTTAACCACTGAGATATCACTCCAGCCCATGACCTGCCTTTTTAATGTGGTCTCTATTATTGCAAGAACTGAACTATCTCTTCAACTTGATTTAAAAAATAAAATAAAACATTATTTAGGCTGACACTATTCCAAATAAAACCAGGATAGTCAATTCACCAAAGGGTGATGGGTCAGTGGTTCAAGGCACTGGCTGCACAAGCCTGCTAACCAGAGTTAAAGCAGAGAAAGAAAAAGAAGAGGAAACAGAATATTTATTGGCCACATGCTATGTGCTATAAGGCTAGGACTTGTGTTTGTATTATCTCATTTTATGCCTAAACTGTTTCTAATTACCATTAGGCTCACCACTGGAAGCCTCCATCAAGGACCAGCGCTCGCTGGAGGCAGTGAGTTGTCATGAACCATCTATATCTAAGAATTTCTTAATCTCCCTGAGCCTTATCAAAATGAGCCTAATGGTAAGTCAAAATTTAAATCAGTTGGCATGAAGGAAATCACCCAGGCCTCAAACTCCAAGCATCTACCTGGAGGGTAAAAAGCCTCAACATCTGTGACCAGTGAGTAAGACAATTAGCAGGACCACAAGTTCCTTGAATTGATCAGATTTTGTGGATTTATTGGCTTTTCTGATCAACATTGCAGAGCATTCCTTCTCCATGGGGTATAGTATCTTCAGTGGGACCAATTTTGGTTCTTCTGGGGGTGGTGGTAAAAACCTTATTAATGTATATATACATATACAAATAAACAGAATACCTGAAATATTGCAATTAGGAAAAATGTCCAAAAGGACTCCTTAGGGGGATGGTAATGTAAATAGGTCGAGAAACATTATTGTAAAGGGGGGACTTGCTTGTGATCTTAAAGGTATATGTTTCCTACCTGCCTTTCCACTTCTCTAACTTTTGAGCCGTAAGTAGGACAAAAATGGGAGTTACTTGGCAGTCTACAGGTATAAAAGCAAAGAACGTTCTGGCTTAAGGATAGCCACTGGCTACAACTTACAGTAGATACTTCATTTTTGAGGACTATTTTTTTTCTTTTTCCTGTTTAAGTGTAATAATTCATTTTCACTTTAGGCCTACTTGTCTGGATGTAGCATTGGACATGGGAGTAGCAAGATCTCACAACCAGAGAAAATGGTGGTAATCTTTCCGGAACTATGTATTATTGGTATTTCTTCTGGAACTATCTATATATTAGAGTTTTCAGAAGTAAGCAGGACAGAGGCTGGACATAAATGATGCTCATTATTCAAGGCTCAATTACTGATTTCTCAAACTGCTTAGTAACAACAATAGTGCTGGAATTTTTTTAAAATCAATATTTTTACTGTCCAAAATTAGATACATTGTATTAGCAAATATTACGCTGGTATTCCCTCCTCCCTGGCCCCA
This sequence comes from Zapus hudsonius, assembly GCA_004024765.1. Classification (NCBI taxonomy): domain Eukaryota; kingdom Metazoa; phylum Chordata; class Mammalia; order Rodentia; family Dipodidae; genus Zapus; species Zapus hudsonius. The sequence continues at coordinate 22,504 of PVHP010002803.1, read as the reverse complement.
ATCCACTGGGTGTCCTCCTCCTTGGGCATACTGGATCATTCCATGGGGTAGGAGGTTATGGATAGTACAAGAGGCAGCCAGGTTCCCCTCCCCCTTGTGTGTTGTTACTGAGGGGGGCCATGTCTCTGGATATTCTCCTCCACCATGGCTCTTACACTCTTTTCGCCCCCTCTTCCACTTAGTTCCCTGAGTCGACATGGGTGAGTTTTAAGGCTGCTTTATTGTCTGTACTTTTGCTTTATTTCGTGTTGGAAATCGTTGGTATCTGTCTTGCTGACTTATCCTGGGTTGACTGATTAGCTGTGCCAATAGATCTCTTGCTATCCCGTCACTCTCTCAAGGGTTTCATTTGGGGGGCTACACTATAAGCCTGGGGTGGTTCGTCTCTTGCCAGGATGTCAGCCCTCCGCCTGTAGCTCCTTGGTGGAGTTGGAATGACCTCAGCTCTCTCGCTGCCTTCTGGAAAACACAAACAAACAGGATCTCCATCAGAGAGTGAGGTCAATATGGGTTACATGCCACACACATTTCTAATTTGATGAGATTCTATTGGGATTAGCCTCTCTGTAGTTCTCTAGTAATAGGATTTTCTCCTTGAGGCCCAAGTTTTTGGTTCCCATAGGATTTTGACCTGAGTCCCCATTCCAGTTAAGGGCTTCTTGACACTGAGTGGATTTCTTGGCCAGTTGGAAGGCTGTTGACTACTGTCCCTAGGTTATGGCGCCTCTATTGCCCAAGTGATCACTGCTGATATCTCCCAGGAGGCAGTGTGTTCAGCCTTTTCATGGCAACAGTCTGCATTGTATATCAGTGTTCTCTGCTTTCTCCAAATATTATTGACCAATTTCCCATGGCTGCTTATGTAGCACCTTCCAGCACTGCATATGCTGGCATTTGGGGGCTAGTTGCCATTCTGGATCTCGAAGGGTCTCGGTGTTGTTTGATGACTTTCTGTGGTTTCTTCAGCAATAGGATCTTACCTTTGACCTAGGATGGGTATTCAAGAGCTTTGACATAATTATGTCTTGTTTTAGGGACCTTGTGGGTCTCTTTGATCAACAGCTCAGTGTGGGAAGGAGCCAATAACTGGGCCAGGGAGTTCCAAGTCTGATCCATTTTTCATGGGGTTAAGGTTCCTCCCATTCCATTCACAGCCTGTATTCATAAAATTCTTATTTCCATACAATAAGCTCTCGAGGAAGAAGGGAGCTGGAATTTTGTATTTCTGCCAAAGTCTCTCACACTCAGCAGTTTGATAAATACTTTGTGGTCATTTCCCAGATTTATTGCATTACCTGCAGAAACATTCACATCCTTAAACACTGGGCAGAGGGAAGTTAATATGTGAAACATGTGTGCCTGCTTGTCAGGGATCATGGCAAAGACACAGGATGGAAAACCCGAAGTGCTAGTCCCCGGGAACCTTTTCTGCAAAACTGTGCTTTGTGTCAGAATAGGAACATTAAAATTTTACACTGTGAATATTTATTTTAGGAAGAATGATTTCATCTCACTCTACTCTCTAAATAAATCTCACACAATCGAGGCATAATATTAACTGAAGCATTGTTTGCATTTTTAAAAACACTCTAATGTTTCCAAAATTGGTTAAGTAAGTAATGATGCATTTCTATTATGGGATATTAAACAGTCATCATCATTATTATTATTATTTATGTTACTATTTAAAAGTAATAATAGAAAAAGCCGTCAGAACATAAATTAGTAGAAAAGTCTATATACATTAGGGAATTATAATAAACTCTACATATCTTGATAAAAAGCAACTTACTAGCTAGCTAGAATACTATTACTATGTATTATTATATATTATTATCTACCAATATATACACATATATGAGACTAGAAGAAATATATTTATCCTTTCCTGGCTCATTTCAGTTTTTATTCAAGAGGTTCTTTTCTCCATGTATCTTCTGAGCTTTTGCTCTAAATATATATGAAATTGCTAATCATAGCAACTAATAAAATATATTAGGAATAAAAAGTTATCCTAGGCCACAATGACCAATATTAATTCTGTAAGAATAGCCAGGAAAGTAAAATGCTTCTTTGTTCTTGTTAAACTTTAAAAGGAAAATTCACTCCAAACATACCACCCAGAAAAAGGAATGATAAACATTCTGGTATATATTCTTCTGAACTCTGTTGCACATGTTTGTGTACATCCACTCATATAGTTAGAAGGAGACATAATTTTCAGGCTTTTGCTATAGAACCACTGCATTTCTTTTAGAAAAAAATCGAGTGTTCTGTAATGAGATAAGTAAATTATGGTAAATTATTCCATAGACTGTTAAGCTACCATTGTAATAATTCATCTGAATATTTAAAGATATAGGAAAATTTCTCAATAGTTCACTTAGTGAAAAGTAAACTATTATTATAAAGCCATTTCTTACTTTTTTTTAAAACAGTTGCTTCCTGGTTATAGAAAATCTTAATAGTCAAAATACAAAGGTTAGATTTGATATATATTAACAGACTACACAATGCCTCATAGAAACGTATTGTGTTATAATTCATACCAAAGAAAAGAAAAGAAATTTGGTCATTTCCTAATAACAGACACTATAAAACATAATGGGGGGGGGAATAGGGAAACAAATGCAATTCAAAATGCACATTAATCATAAAAGTGAGAAGACCAAGACAGATCCATTTGCAAAATAAGTTAATCAAAAATAAATAGACGACCACAGCACAGGCTGGAACTGAGTGCTGGGAAGAGCTATGGGAGCTGTTGGAGAAAAATGGCTGCCAATGGATTGAATAAGCAGGAGATCCTGCCAGATACAAAATCAACGAGCCAAGCAAAACAATAGTGGCACAGGGCCAACGTGAGTAACCAAGTGCTCTCGGACTGGACATGAGACCTGCTCAGTGGGGAGCGCTCATGTCTGGCTCTGGGAACCAAGCCGGTTTCCACAGGGCAGGAAACCAACAGGCTCCAGAGAGAACCTCACTGCCCTTTACCTAAGAAGAGTGGACTACACATCAATAAATCTCTGGAGTAACTAAGTTTATCCCCCTTGATTCAAACTGCTCTCACTTTTGGTTGGAGAATCTGCTCTATCTTACAGATGGTGGAGAATACTGGCAAGAACCAAGATGCATCAATATATCAAGAATAGATAAGTCAGTGAGACAGACACCAATGACTTCCAACACAACTTAAAGTAGAAGCACAGAGACTCTTAAGGTCACAACAACAACAATGAAACACACTTAAAACTCACCTTGCATGACTCAGGGAACTAAGCAGAAGAGGGGGTGGAAAGATTGTGAGAGCCATGGTGGGAGAGATTACCCAGAGCAAGTTGCCCCCCTTTATGAATTGTAGCTGAGGGGCATAACTTTGTTGCCTTCTGTGCTATCCATCGCCCCTTGCCACATGGATTGATCCAGTGTGCCCACTAAGGAGGATACCCAGTGGATTGGGAACAGGGGGAGGGAAAAAGGGAATATAAGCACAATATTTACTCAATCAATGTATCTAATTTTGGGCAATAAAGATAAAATAAAAAAAAGAATAGAGAGCCAACTGTCTACCATGAGATGGGTATCCTCCACCTCATGTTCTCTGGGCCCAGAAGTCATTGCAGAAGAAGTGGTGACATGATTACTGCTCTCACAGGTAGCCTGACAACCAGTTCCAGGAAGATGGCTGCAGACACTGGTCATTCAATCTTCATCCAGACAGAGATCCAGAGGCTACAGAGAAAGCAACATTAAATCAGATCTCTGTGTTACCTGCCAAGGCTCACAGAACATTTCAGAAGAGGTTGTAAGAGCATCAGGGTGGGTGAGAATAGCCTGAGGTACCTTGTTCCTCACCCCCTTCTCCTTCCTGCTCTTCCCTTAGAGACTGACTGAGGCCTATTGGTCCTCACAGTGAATACCGATAACTCCACGAAGAAGACCTGGGATGGGAGTGTGTGTGTGTGTGTGTGTGTGTGTGTGTGTGATGTCTGAGAGTGCAACCTTATTTTTTATAATAATGATAATAATAATAATAAACAGAACATGCATTCTCATCCAAATGGAAAATCCATTGATCCCAATTTTTCCATATGCCACATTTAGCCACTTACTTGTACAATCTTCTTCCTTAGATCTCAAACACCCCCCCCAATATATATAGCACACACACATACACCCAATATATATAGCGTGCACACACATACACACCCTATATATAGCACACACACATACACACCCTATATATAGCCCACACACATACACACCCCAATATATATAGCACACACACATACACACCCCAATATATATATATATAGAATCCCAATATATATAGCACACACCTCATATATATAGCACACCCCTCCAGTGTATATAGCACACCCCTCAGTATATATTGCACACACACACCCTAGTGTATATAGCACACCCCCCTGTGTATATAGCAAACACATCCCAGTGTATATAGTACACACCACCCTAGTGTATATAGTACACCCCCCCAGTATATATAGCACACATGCACCCCAGTGTATATAGCACACACACCCCAGTATACATAACACCCCCCAGTATATATAGCACACCCCCAGTATATATAGCACAAACACATCCCAGTGTATATAGCACACACCCCCCAGTGTATATAGCACACACACCCTTGTATATATAACACACACCCCGGTATATATAGCATGCCCCCCTGTATATATAGCATACACCGCCCCAGTATATATAGCACACACACCCCACTGTATATAGCACACCCCCAGTGTATTTAGCACACACACACACACCCCATTGTATATAGCACACACACCGCAGTGTATATGGCACACACATCCCGGTATATATAGCACCTCCCAGTATATACAGCACACCCCCCCAGTATATATAGCACACCCCCAGTATATATAGCACACACACACCCCAGTTTATATAGCACACACACATACACCATTGTATATAGCACACCCCCCAGTGTATATAGTACACACACCCCAGTGTGTGATGTGGATTTACACCCACCACGTCACATGTGTGCAGGCCAGAGGACCACCTGGAATGTCAGTCCTTGCCTTTCATTCATTTGAAAGAGGGTCTCCCTTGCTTGTCATTTGCTGCTTCAAACGCCAGGTTATTTTGCTATTGCATTTTGGTATTCTGCTGATCTGCATCCCATTGCTATAGTCACTTTGGAATTACAGTTACACGTGCAACTTGCATCTGGCTTTATGTGGATTCTGACAATCCAAGCTTTGGTCATCGGCATGTGCCAGCAAGCATTTTTACCTATTGAACCATCTCCTCAGTGCCTCTCTCTGTAACTTTTAGTCTATGAGAACCATAGAGGCAAAGTTCTGACGTAACCTGAAAAACGCATCAGCCAACTTGTTTTGCTCAACTTGTCCTTGATTTTACATCTTTACTTAAATATTTATGGAAACAAGACTATATTCCAATCTTAGGAGAGGTTTGAAGGGCTCAGTTGGTGCGAGACAGGAAGAAACAACACGAAGACAAAAGATAAGCTTCTGAACATCTTTTCCTTGGTGTTTGTTGATGATAAAATAACGTGACATATGTACTGATCTCATTTTGAATCTTCCTTTATTTGGAAATTTATTCGAGAGAGAGAGAGAGAGAAAGAGAGAGAGGAGGTAATTTAAAAGTCAAAAACAGGATTCAGGGTAAGATCGTAGCAGCATCCACTTAATTATGTAGGTGGCAGTGTGGTTGGCATACTTGGCCAAGGAAGCTGCCATCAGCCAGGTACTGACCATCTTCAAGAGAGTTGGGGGTCACCAAACTTAGAATAAAAGTTAAGTCTCTTATGGCAATGGATAAATAATAATGAATCTCTAGAACTGTCTTTTGTTTTGTCTATATGGGCTCAGTGGAGACAAAATTTACCATTGCCATAGTGTTGCATCTGATATGAGGATGTCTTCACAAAAGTGTTCTATAGCCATAGAAATATCCTTTCATTTTCTGGGAACCTTCTAGGAGGGGCTAAGATGTCCCAAGGGTGGCTGGTGCTTTAAAGTTTGTTTTACAACACTATGTTTCTACAACATAAATCATGTTGTTCTAGTGAGGGAGCTAGTTACTGTTTTTGCAACTAATGAGCCTATATGACTTAAAATTATACTGACAGAAAAACAACTTTAGTGACTTTTAAACTAATGATAACATCCTATGGATAATTTCCTCTAAATAGCTTGGAGATGTGAATGAATGAATCACATATCATTGTGGAAAGCAATTTCTTCAATGGATTCTACCTGGCGGAATGGAATCTCTGTGTATTTCATGTTGGATAAAAGCTTTCAATTGAACTAAGATTCTGAAACTGCTTTGGAACAAAACCTGCTCCCTGAAGGGAGTTGGCTATGAATATATTTTGAGCTTTCTACTTTGTAGGAGTCCTGTGATCAAAATGCCTCTCTTCTGTGCATAGGAATGCATGTTTTTTAAGAAACACAGTGACATGGATATCTTTCAACCATTCTTCACAACTTTTATTCCACTTTATTTGGGTTGGCTTTCTATAATATGTTGACATTATACCACATTTTAACCATGTTTTTCAAGAGTTAATTTCTTTCTTATCTACATGATGTCACAGCATATGACATGAAAGCAGGATTGTAACAAACCGAATGTCAGCTTCTGAAAGGTGACAGTTGAAGTATAAAGTAGAAATTTGCATTTCATGATGAGACAAGCTTTAAAAACATTGTGATGTGTTTTATCTTTTGTTTCTAGTTCTATCGTGATGGCATTTGTGGTGTGTGCGTGCGTGTGTGTGTGTGTGTGTGTGTGTGTGTGTTACAGGTCTTTTTTTCTTTTTGTGCCCACCTGGAGCAGACCTCAAGTAGGCAATCATATCATCTTTGATTGCCCAAGTGTTCCATTGCTTGACCAGTTTCTAGGTCAAGAAATAGCCAAAGCAGCCTTTAATGAGTAACTTACAACCCAAGGAAGAATAATGAATTATGCAGACTCCAATCCCAAACCCACATAGATACAGATTCGAATACATCTTCTATGCTGCTTACAGTGCATTGAGAAGACAAAATATATGTGGTCTCATTTTATTTTATTTTTTCACCAGCACAGATATCCTGGGCTCTCCAAGGAGACCAGTCTCCCTGAAGACAGCTAGGTTCATCAGTGTTACCACTGTCCCCAAAGAGGCTTGACTACACAATGCTTGATGTAGGCTCATTATAGATGGAAAGGGTTCTAAGTGACTTACTTGCTTTTGACCATCTGGCTCATAAGTTTCAGTGAGATTTGGAGCATATAACAGACCGAGCCTACAATATAGAACCAGGGCTTAGAGTGAGAAATCATAAAATGGATAGCCTGGCCCCTTCTCTGACTGTTGTTCAGATGATCTTCACTGATGTCATCAAATGAATGGGAGAACACATCCAGATGCCTTATGCAGCTATTAAAAGGGTTTAAGAGTTGAAGAATGTAAACACTATCAGTGTCTCTGAAATACCCAGGTTGGGGGTTTTTTAGGGCCCTGGAATAACCATAGAAATCATTACCTAATATGGGAAAGAAAAAAAAGATACAGTAAAGGAAGATAAAAATATTAATGATGTCTGCTTTTCTGTAAGCTTGTAAACAGATAAAAGATTCTTGAAAAAAACTCTCCTTTAGCGTTGAGCTCTTGATAGCTTTTAATTTTCTGCTTTGATGAGTTTTAAGTCTCAGACTATCCATGTGTATTAGTTTGAATGTATGTCCCCTGATTACTTCAGGTATTTTATTAAGTTTGTAACTTGACTTTCTAGTGGCCTGGCAGGTGTCACTGGGGGCGGATCCTGGAGTACAGGCCTAAAGTGTCACTGGGGCTATATCAGATTTCCAGCCCAAAGGTGTGCAATGAAGTCTGAGCTCTGTCAGTGCCCCTGCTGCTTGTTGTCATCCCCCCTCTCTTTCTGTGTGTGTGTGTGTGTGTGTGTGTGTCTGTGTGTGTGTTTGTTACTTTTGGTGTTTGCTGGCTGGTGATGCTTTCTCTCCGCATGGATGCATAGAGTTTCTTCTACCACTAATGGAACTTCCCTCTGGATCTGTAAACTTAAAATAAACCCCTTCCTCCCATAAACTGTGTCTGGTTTGGATGTCCATCCCAGCAAGGTAAAGTTGTCTACAACACCATGAGAGCAGAAATCATGTTTAATAACATGATCTCCAAAGCTCAGGGCACATTGTGGAAGAGGGAGCAAAAAGAATTGAAGAGCTGCAGGGTGGGAAGGCGTTCTCTGAGTCACTGTCCTCTCCCACAGAGACTGACCCCACAGTGAGTAATGAGAACTCCAGTGAGGAGGGTCCTCAGTGGAATGGGGTGAGGAAGAGGGGACATGTTCATATGTTAAAATTCTCAATAAAAAATTCCAAAAAGAATACTTGAAACAGTGGCATTCTTGCACAAACATTTGTTTGGCAAATACTATATTCTAGGCACTTTCTCCTCATGTTAATAATGATCAGTCATCATTTAATGAAGGCCTATTTTGTGCTGCATCAAGCCATATTATCACCACTGAGTGGGATTGTTATATTCCCATTCTACAAATAACATTAAGGCTCAAAGAAGCTGAGTCACTAATCTGGTTCGCTCAGGTAAGGAGGGGCAGAAAGGATGAATAGCATAAAGATCTGAAGCAGGGCTCCACTCCAGGGTCTGTTATACTCTGTTTGCCTTCCTGTGCTGGTAGCCTTGCATTTGATGGGACCGGCAGTCATCTCATTATTCTACTGCTCTTCACAGCAGGTGGCCACATGGGCACCTGTTCACAGGCCTTTATAAGGATGTCAGTAATGTGGCTAATCAGGGCAGGGTTAGTCTCTCCAGCCAGTTTTTGGAAGTTGTATGGTTTGTGATGGGACTAATCTCTGATAAGACTATGAAGTACTAAATAATATTTAAATAATAAATACCCCCTCCCATCTAATCCGATGTGACGAATGTAAAAAGCAGACAGGGAACCAAGGCCAACACAGGACAATGACACATGCAGGTCTCAGGGGTCCAAACAAAGGTGCACTCAGGCAAATGTCGGAGCATCCTGTGAGGCTATTGAGCCAGTCCTGTGATATCTGCCTACTGCATAGATTGACCTGTTGTTAGATTCAGTCAGGTGATTCTAATCCCTGACTGCAACAAGGCTGGACCCTCAAAGACCCTCACACCAAGAACACTGAGTGGGGGTCTCTCGGACCCCAAAGCACTTCACTTTTCAGAGCAATTAAGTCATAGCACCAGAATGACCCACTTTCAAGGTGGGTGGTGGAATGCAGGCGCATATGTGGTGATACCAAGTGTGTCTGTAGACAATAGTTGAGACCTGGGCTGAGCAAACCCGTTTTTCTCTCCCCTATTGTTAAAGATAAAAACAAAATCAAACAACCCTGAACCGCACTGTTCCATTCCACTGTCTATTTCAAGAGAAGTGAAACCTTCACCCTTTCATTCTGAGTTTAATATGCTTCATGTTTCTTAAAATTACTGCCCTAACTCTTTTCAATATAGATGCCACCGTTGCCAGAGGATCTGTCCTCTGGTGTTTAAAAGTATTTCTAAGCCTGAGACTTACGGAGGTGAATCCTGCACACAGCAGGCTGCTATTCCATTCATTTCATCCAACCCAGGGGGAAAATCATGTTTTCAGGCTTCAACGATCAGAGCGCTGGCTGCCCATGAATGAAAAATCATTTCAAAACTCATCCCCAAGCTTCAAACCCAAACGGGAGTCTAAGTGCAACCCACTGCCTCCCAGAGTTATTGCCAAGGATCATTATGGCCGTCGACACTCATGGGAGATTGGAAGTTTGGCTGTGGAGTAAAGAGAGCCGAGTTATGGTCTCAACCCTTGCAGAACAGATTTCATTGCTTAATCCGCTGGGTCTCAGTTTACTCATCTGCACAAAGTGAGGGTTAGAATGAATCTTCCTGTCCAAGTTGCTAGATTATATCTTAAAAATGAACCCATGTGCACATGTTCCTAAAGCATTTTGAATTGCGAGTGTGGATAATTTTTAGGCACTATGTTTTGTTCTAGATTATGAAATCAGTATTCAATATAGAAGTAATCTTACTTCTTCCATAAACCACTTCTGGGCTTTCTGTGTGTCATTGAATGATGGATAGCTCTGGAATTAAGACTGAAATAAGTAGGTATGCCACTTCCTGTTTAGCTTATTGGTTTCTTCTGTCTATCAACATACAGGTCACAAAAATATTGTGAGTTATTTCTTTTCCTTAGGTAAGAGAATTCCAGAAAACTGCCCCACACCCTTCCCTTGTCCAAGTTTTGCTATTATGTAACAGCCAGAGACATTCCCTAGCTTGTTAAGAAGATGAATTGAAACCTGTAATGACCCTTGATTCCCTAGTAAGGCAGAGCACAGGCTCCCGTCTCAAGCAGTGCGCTCTTAGATTAAGTACACTGGGGGAACATAGCTGCAGAGTATTCTTCAAATGCAACGCATTAGAATGACTGATGAATATAGCCACATCACAGGTACACCTTCCGGAGAAGAACTGTGACATTTATATTGAAAAAGGAGCTCAACGCAGCATGAAAACCCCCTTTGTGTGGAATTTCAGCCATTGTAAAGAGTGTTCGAAACAGCCAGGGCCTGAGTGGAGGTAAATGGATCACACTGCACACAGGAGAGAGGAGCCAGGACTCAGTTGGGGGATTTATGTCTCCTGTTTTGTAGAATTGGGCTTGCTTCATCCCCAGCAGTTCCCTCATTTGTAGCCACATGCCTGGGAGACAGTCTCTGTGTGCTTTTGACAGGAACAGGGCCTTCCTTTTAGACACAAATTCCTTCACTGTTCCACGCTCACTGTTACCTGACTTCCTCTGTGGGTCTCTTTGTTTCAATTGGACTGAACCTCTGAGGTCACTGACTATCCTTGTAATTTTTCTCGTTTCCCCCTCATATTTTGAGAAGGGCACTTGACATAACATACATTCTCATATGCATTCGTTGAATAAATGAACATGTGGATGAGCAACTGAATTTTATTTTTTTAAGATGAAAACATTTAGGTTATATAGAACATTGGATATAAAAGAGGCACAATTAATGCCTGATGGTGGCACTTGGGTGCCAGAGCAGAATGATTGAGTTTGAGGACAGCCCGTGCCACAGAGTGAGACCTTGTCTCAGCAGCCCACCCACCGGCTAATAAACACTCACAGAACGACTAACTGAATGCATCACCTTGCCTCGCATTGTGTCCTTCCCTGTTCATAGCTCCCTTCCCGTTTCTTAGGGAAGCCACCATACCGAACGTGGTGTTTATCATCTCTGTGTTTTCACTTTATATCTTTACAACCCATATATGGATTCCCTGACAAAAATTACAGTGCTATTTTTGCCTTTGTTTTGTTTTGTTTTTGTTTTTTCGAGGTAGGGTCTCACTCTAGCCCAGACTGACCTGGAATTCACTATGCAGTCGAAGGGTGGCCTCGAACTCATAACTCTGCCTCCCCCACCTTGCCTAGTGTGCTGGGTTTAAAGGTGTGTACCACCACACCTGGCTTATTGTTGCCATTTTTTTTAAAATTTGCAAAATATCATCATATTCCCTCAAAACTTATACTTAGAGTCGATAGCATATTTGTGAGATAAAGATGCGCTGATGAAACAGATCATTCTCCTTGGCATTGTCTCTGCTGGATGGCATTTCATTGAATGAATAGGTCATAATTTCCCCATTCTCATATTGATGCACATAGGGCTGTTGGGATCATTCCTATCCAATCACCACCAGTACCATGGTCAGAATTCTGCAGAACATTACAATCTGGCCACAGGGGACACATACACTTTAGTAGGATGGCTGGGTATAGTGATCCAATGAATAGTATTGATTCACACTCCCACAGACTACATTAATAAACCAGCAGTGTTCTGACATTCGTATTTACCACCTAATATGCTGGGGTTTTCAAGAGGCTAGGCCCTGAGATACATTCACATCCATTTATCAGGGCTGAAGCTCCAGCCTACGGTGGCCTGCATGGATTCACTGTCCTCTGCTGCTGTTTTGTGACCAGAATGAAACGACCAATGACCAATTCTCTGCTGCTGTTTCATGCCCAATCCTCAACTGTCTGTAGGACATTCATTGTGAACAGTTTCCACCCAAATAGAAAATTGTCTTTTATGGCAAAGAGTTACCTTCATCTAAGTGTGATCTCATCAGCAGGCCTGATTCTGATAATTTTCACTGCTCTGGTCATCATGTGGTCCAACAACCTTAAATGCCATTACATGATAACACCATAAGGTGACAGTGTTGTTGCTGAGTCTGTGATTCTGGTAACAGTAGGCTTTAGCCTTAATGCCTCCCCACTGTAGTTTATTAAAGGCTTTAATGTGGCAAAACAGATGATATTAAAGTAAGCTGGCCATGCAATATTCACACTGTCTTTCAGGAGGGCAACCTCACGCTCATCAGGATTTGCTGTCCAAAGTACCTCATCATGATTGGCAGCTAGGTTATCTTTTCTCTCTGCTTTTTTGTGCATGTATGTGTGAGTGCATATGCACGTGTATGTGTGTGTGGAGAGCAGAGAACAACCTTGGGTGTGGTTCCTCTCAGTTACAATCTACATTAAAATATTTATTTATTTGAAAGCAGAGAGAGAGAGAGAGAGAGAGAGAGAGAGAGAGAGAGAGAGAGAGAGAGAGAGAGAGAGAGAGAGAAAAGAGATAGAGAGACTGGGTGTGCCAGGGCCTCCAGCCCTTGCATCAAACTCCAGATGCATGGGCCACTTTGTGCATCTGGCTTTATGTGAGTACCAGGGAATCAAAATCTGGTCATTAGGCTTTGTAGGCAAGTACCTTAACCACTGTCTCTCCAGCCCATGTTTTCTTTTCTGAGACAGGGTCTCTCATTGGCTGGCCAGTGAGCCCTTCTATCTTCACCTCCTCAGTGCTTGCTGTTATCCATGGGTGCTGGGGATCAACTCAGATCCCTATGCCAGTGAGGCAAAAACTTCACTATCTTCCCAACACCAATGTCTTGAATGCCATGATGCATCATGTTTTCAGAGAAACTTTTGTTCAAAAGAAAGAGCTTAAAATCTTAGAGCTTGATAAACCAGAGTACTTTAAAAAAATCTTTGTTTTTTCTAATATCAGCATGCCAAGCAGTGGGTTTCAATATGAAATCTTCATATCCTTCGTTCTTGCTGACTCTCCTCCTTTACGCCACTTCCCCATCCCTCGGCCCTTCCTCACCCCAACAGACCTCTTTCTGACTCCATGTCACATACATTTTATGACTTTCTTCCCCACCTAAAACGAGAAAGATTTATATAATCTGAAGAGAAATAGAGTGTTCTCTTCTCCCAAGGTCTTTTTCCCTCTTAAGGTACCTTTTCAGTTTCATGACCAGCCTCTGTGAATATGTGCATGTGTGTACATATCTCTATGTACCCATACATCTGTATATGGGCGGAGTGGCCTTGGCCAAGTCACTTCACTTCTTTAAGCCTTGCTCGCCCTTTGGGGTTCCTCTTATGTGGTAATTATGCAAATCACTCAGAGGAGTGCCTGGAGCTTAATGAGCTTTTGGCATAGAGTAACTGCCTTCCTGCTCTGAGATCCGCTGGGGCCAGCACCCTCCATTTAGCATCTTTCTCATTTATGACAATATTACTAGGTGTTGGGTTGATAATAGCCGTCCTTCAGAAAGAAATGTCAAGGACCATTTCTCACGTGCAGGAGAGGATTCAGCTTCCATTTCCCATCAAGAAGAAAGACACATACTCTTATTTTTGGACATATCCCCTTCTCCTCACCTCAAGGATGAACAGACATCTTGTGGAGGGATTGGGCTTCTATAGCCCGAGAGCATAAGAACTTTAATTTAATTTTCTCTGATTATGTCAGTATGGCCTCCAGTGATATTGGTATAACTCAAATAAGAGAATAATTAAAGCAGAAGAACTCTGATAAAATTAGAACAAGACACTGAAACGGCATAGAAGATGCTCAGTGTGTCTGCAACCATTCATCACATGCCCAGGTGAGCCTAGGTTCCAATTTATGATCCTAACATACCTTCCAGCACAGCTCCTGTTATCCCAGGGACCTCTCTTAGTTAGAGAATGCAGAGGATTTGCTAAAGTTCCCTGAGTGCTCAGTAGCTGACTGAAGTGTTCTGCAACAACTGTGCAGAAAGTTATTTTCAAAACATGCATTTGAGGCATGCCAGAAATAGGGAGGGGGATCTTCCCATGGGAGAGGAAGCCATTCACTTCAGGAGACACATATTTCAATTTCTGCCCATGGAGACTGTTGACGGGTTTCTTGTTCAGACACCTCCTCTTAGGATAGGTCATGTATACACACATGCATTTGTACACACAATGCACCAATGTGAATACTCACTTCCATAGGAAACCAGGTCCTGAGTCATAGTATAAATTCTTCTCGTCTTCTCTCAGGGAAATTGGTCTTAGAATTATACATTATAGCTTTTCAGCCCAACTCATTTTCTTTCCAACTCCAAATAATCTGAGAGGAAATTATTATATACACGAAATAAATAATTTATTTCCTAAGCAAACCTCAGATGTGAAACATTTTTAAAATTGGCAATTTTCAGAAAGTAAGTATGAAATTAGGGAAATGTTTGCACTAGTAAGTCATCATTTTATTTAGAACATATGAAATTGATTTTAAAAGAGGGAAATAAAACAGTGCTTATTAAGAGTTTTATTGGAACAAATGAGATTCAGGTTTTGTTGGAGAAACAATGAAGAGGCATCCCTAATGGGAACTGGATTTATGACATGCGTGTCCATTGAAGACAAGGGGAGGTAATGAACTTTTTGGGGGAAAAGAAAGCCTGATCTGGTCAGATTCTCACTGACTCCCTTGTGCATCTTTACATGAGCTTGAGCTGACTTTTCATAATGAATGGGAGATGGTATTCATAGCAAGGTTTGAGAAGCACGGGGGTTAGTGGGTTTTTGCCTTTATGCTTTGTGGCAAGAAGATTTTCCATGCCATTCCCATTAGCTGCAGGTGGCTTCCACCTCACCCTCCCTCTGAAGACCTACATGCTGCCCAACAATAAGGAAAAAGAAAAATTTTATTCTGGCCCTTCTCCTCAGGGAAGCCTTCTTAGATCTGCATCTCCCATCTCTGAAGTATGTATTTGTGAATGGATTGAAATGTATAATCATGCCTGTCTGTCTTAGCCCTGCCCCGATGGAGAGGGGGTAGAACACAGGTAAGTATGGTGAGCTTTACTTTGACTAACGACTTCTTGCTTCCCTCTTCCCTCTCAGCCTTGGAAATCACCATTCCATACTACACTTCTATGAGTTTGACTATTTCAGGTTCATCACGCCAGTATTCACTGGCTTTTATCCTCATGTGAGTAAGACCAGGCTCTCTTGCTTACTCATATCTCCAATCTCCAGCAAAGAGCTGGGAACGAGTGGGTGCTCAAGAAACAATTGTTGAACAGTCACAGAAATGAACTGATCATTTGAAAATGAACAGAAGGATACAGCATTTATGTCCTGTTCTTAATTCCCCGGGGAAAGGTAGACTACTTCAGCCCCTGATCCAGCCTCATCCTGTAGACATTGGACCTGAGATGACTCAGGCGAAAGATGATGTGTCTATACAAATCTATTATTTATATTAGAAAACAAACTCCCACCACTTATAATCTAGACAACCAACTTCTAAGGTAGTTGGCTGGGCAAGACTTGCAGAACCTTATCCAAATGGGCACAAACCAAGCCCAATTTATAATAGATTTGGCTGGAAATCAAGGAAGGCCTCTGAAAAGTTGTGAAACTGGAAATTTGGTCTTTGGTTACCATTCCTTCCACAAACAGCCTAATGCCCAGTGCTAACGATGCTTAATTTGTGGTACTCTGAAATGTTAAGTCTTCAAACTCTGACTTCAATGTTCCTTTCAACCTTGTGTTTGATGCTTCATTCTCAGCTGTCGAAGATGAGAAAAGTTCTGTTTCATATGTCACAATCTCATTCACTCATTTATAACTGACTGGACTTCCTATTTCATATCTTTGTGGAAGATTTGTTTCTTATTTTTAGGGGTCTCAGGTTCTTTTGTGACAGAGATTTCAGAGGAATACTTTGGTGATGGGGAAAGCAAAGGACTCATGCTTTCGCAGACCCTTCTCTTCCATGCTCAGACAGACCCACAGATGTGGAGATGCACATCCGTGCACAGACAGAAGACTATGTCAGAGGAAACGGAATCTCAGCGTCAGAGCCCAATACATCCCAACTCTTGTCATGTGGTCAGCACTGTGATTAGTGTGAGGGAGACCAGGTCCCTCAGCTTATACATAAAATAATTTCCTTACTATATCTGATTTTAAGTATTTTAAAGCTCGAACAAAATAATTGTTTAATCAGGGATATATTTATCACTACCAAATTATTATGTAAAATAGCATTTCAATGAGGGAATTAAGAAGATGTTAAGAATTTTACTGAATCTAATGAAAACTGTAAGTTTTATTGGAGAAGAGTCAAGGGCCCTAATTAGGATTGGTTTTATGGGCCTTAAGTCCATTTCAAAGGGGGAGCAGGCAATGAATTTGAGTGAAAGGCTGAATCTAGTTGGATTATTACTTCTTTCCCTGGCGCAGTATTAAGTTAGATTTGGACTACTACAAAGCCAGTACCCGTTCTACCTCCCCACTGTGGCTATCCGAGCTCCAGCCTGTCTTTCATGGCATACTTATAGCCTCATCCATGTCCATTTCTGTCAAAGTCACCTTCAGCTCTTACATGGATTAGTCCAGCAGCTCTGGAACTACTTATTGCCTCCACTTTTGCAACCACCAACCCACTGTCCACACTGTGGCCAGAGGAAGGCCCCTCCGTGACCCTTCTATACCTCAGGAGAAAATCTTAGAAATAAGTGTTTATTTCGTAGAACTTTATGCTTTATTCATTTTTGTGTAACCAAAGTTTGTGCCCTTTGAGTAATGCCTTCCTGTTTCTACTTTTCCACAGGCTTGAAAACCACCATTCTACTCTCTGCATCTCTCAGCACTGCCCAACTGTTCACCTACCATGGCCTCTCTAGATACCGGCATCCTTGGTCATTTTAGTGTCGGGAAAAGGCTGTGTTGGGCTTCCTCTGGCCACTTGTCTGTGCTTTCCCTCTGCTTTGACTTTGTTTTGTCTCTTGCCCTCACTGCCCTCTTGAAGGGGTATTTTGTGCCCACCCAGCAGCCCTGAGCTCAGTGATTTCTCTTCACAGGACTGTTTCCTGAAACTCTTCCCAGATTATGGTTTCTTTCTTCATCCTCAGAGCATCATGTCCCCCTTTGTAGCCCACAGGCTCTTGTTATTTCAGTCTATATTCCTGCTTTGCATTTTTAATTTGTGTTGAAAGAACAACCAAGAATATACTTGAATATGAAAGAGTAACCCAAGAGGAAAGTGTGGAAAGGAGGGAAGTATCAGGAACATATAAGCTGGTAATTATAAAGATAACTCTAAGTAAGTATTGACTATAACCACAGTAGTCACTGGAGCTACTCTTACCACATGGAGAGGATTTTCAAGAAGCTCAATTTGGAATGTCAGGCACAGATAAAGTGGGAGACATAACGGGATGTGATTTTAAGCAACAATATTTTTTAATGTTCTTATTTTGTTTAGGAGGTTAGTGATTAACTTTTAACTTTCCAAAGCTAAGCAGGCATGTTAATTTAAAGAGCAACCTCAGAAAGAACAGACTATAACATACATCTTTGTGACTGATAGGAGTATAAAGAGGTAAAATAAAACCAACTGATATGAAGGAGAGTGAGAATGAAGGGAGAAGAAATAAAAACCATGGTAACATCAGAAATAAATCCAGTGTGTGAACCTCATTAAACCCTCAATGAAAAACGAAGTTTAAAGTTATTTTAGAGATGATGGAGAAATTTGAGTGTTAACATTGTATTAGATGATATTATGGAACTGTAATTTTTCTTGAGCATGAAAATGGTTCTTCATATAGGTAGGAAAATGCCCTCAGACTTCTCAGATTTTAAAATGATTTTATTAGGTGAATTCTTTTGTTTTACATGTGTATAATGTGCAAATGTTTATGAAGTGCAATGTTAGCTTGCTCAAGCCTTAGAACAGGTGGTAAGAGCTAGAATTTCAATGCCTCTCCTCCATAGCCTGTGACCTTGAACAAGTTATTTCATATTAAAACAGTGATAGTGATGATTCTAGGTAGATTCATTAATCAGTGCTATAAAATACTTCCAACCATGTCTCTTTATTCTTCTTTAAAAAACTTATTTATTGTTAATAATTAGATACATAGTATGAGCACGTCTTGTGATGGTATCCCTATTACCCTCCTCCCTGTTCCCAACCCTCTGAGAGCCCTCCTCAGTGGAATTGCTGGACCAGTTCATGGGGTCAGGAGTTATGAATTGTATAAGCCCCATAGCCAATTTTTTTCTTTGTGTGTTGTTAAGGGGGGGGGAATACCTCTGGATATTCTTCCCCACCATGGCTCTTATAATCTATCTGCCCCTCTTCTGCACAGTTCCCCAAGTCATAAGTCTGCTTTACTGTTGAGCTCTTAAGTCTCTGGATTTTTGCTTTGGATTATGTTGGGTATCCTCAGTGTCTGTCTCCATTATCCTTTCATAGGTTATTTGACTTTCTGTGGAGTTGGTCTCTTGCTCATCTTGCCACTTCCTCCAAGGTTTCCTTTAGGCCCTATATCATAAATTAGTGGTGGTTCATCTTCTGTTTAATTGACAGGCATCATCTCATGTCCTGTTGAGGGAATTGGATTGTCCACATGAAGAACCAGAGAAATGTTATCCTGGAATTAAAAATTATTTTGCAGCAAAGTTCTGCCTGATTTGACCATACCTTAAACTGGCCTGGAATTTCTCTGTGTGTGCTCTACCCCTCCCACGAATCTCCCCACCCTGACTATGCTATCACTCTTCCCAGGCCATAAAAAAAACCCAGGCCATCCAGAGGACAAAATGCCAACAGGGCAAAAGGGTTAATGGCTAAAGGTTGTAAAAGATTTTACTACAGGGAGGCCAAACTTCTCCCTGCTAAGATAAGACAGAGAGGCTAGTTTATACTAGGGGAAAATGCTGCCCTGAGAAACAGACAGGGAAAACACAGATGCACAAATAAGGGTTAAGCATGTCTTAAAAGTTACTTATACTTTAATGAGGTTATCTAGTTATTTTGACTCACATCGGATTTACAGCTAACTACACTATTTCACTTCTGTAAGTCCTGCCTAATTTCACTCCTGTTTGATAAATTCCTTATTGGAAATGTTCCAAGGTTTTGGAGATAAAAAACTCACTTTTTTCTTTGTTAGCTGCTAGTCTCCTGAGCCCTGCATTTGGGCGAGGCAGCTGCTGGCCAGCTTCTGTGTGCACAAATACAGTTTGCTTCAATTTGGCCTAAATTTGAGTCTGTGGTCTTTTCTTTGTGTTTGTGGGTTCAACACACAGTTCTCCCTGCCTTCTGAAAAATACAAACAGAATCTCCAATGGAGTGAAATCAGTATAGGTTAAATGAGACAAACATTGTTGATTTGGCAAGATCCTAATGGGAATAGCCTGTCTGTGGGGGTTTCCCTTTGGAAACCGGGTTCTTGGTCTCCATAAGAATTTGCTTTGCATCCCAGTTCCAGTTAAGGGCTCCTTTCCACTGAGTGGACCTCTTAGCCAATCAGTAAGCCATTGATTACCCACCCAGGTTAAGTGCCACTATTTCACAGATGAGCACTTGGCTTGCTGGTCTCTACCGTATAGCATTGTCCTCAGTGTTCTCATAACATTGGTCTGTGCTGTATATCAATGTCCTCTGCTTTCTTTGAATATCATTGGCCAATTTTCTCTGGCAGCTCATGTAATACCTTCTAGCACTATACAGGCTGACCATTTGGGATCTGGTTACCTCCATGTCTCTTTATTTTTCTGCGTGTCTTACTCTGTAGCCCAGGTTTTCCTGGATCTTACTATGTACAACAGGATGGCCTGAAACCTAAGCTGATTCTCCTATTCTCCTACCTCAGCCTCTTGAGTGTTAAGATTACAGGTGTGAGAAATGATGTCTGGAGCACAGTAAACACTAAGCACATGACACCTAATTTTATACACAGTGAGTTTTGCAATTATATGGAAGTTCTGGCTTTAAAATATTTTTTATTACTTGCAAACAGAGAGGGAAGGAAGAAGGGAAGGAGGGAGGGATGGAGGGAGGAAGAGAGAGAGAGAGGAGAAAATGGGTATACTGGAAACAAGATGCAAGCACTACTTTGTGCATCTGGCTTTATAGCTTTATGTGGGTACTGTACTGAGGAATTGAACCTGGACATGTGACAAGTTTAGGCATTTTTTTAACTGTGCTTATGTCTAGTTATTTCCACCCAATCATAACATTCCCTCCTAGAGGGGAGCAAAGAGGCTCATAAGATTCAGAAAGCTCATGAAATTGCCAGTCTTAGGAAACCTAGAAAGTTATAAGATTCTCAAGTCCTCTCCCCGAGGTTATATAAGCAGTAACAATTACTGGGGAGTAGAGACTCTTATTATTTATTTATTTTTTGAAACTTTAATATATAAATATATTGGTTATATTCCCATTGGGTCATATGCCTATGTCTGGGCTCCCTATTCCCTTCCACTGAGGAAAGGTTGTCAGAAATCACTGTGAGATCATAAATGCACAGTCAGTTTCTGTGTGGGGGATAGTGCCTCAGAATATATACCATCCTGAATGCACCCAGTCTCAGAAGCTAAGCAGGGTTGTATCTGACTAGAACCTAGATGGGGAGAGACTCTGTTTTAGGGAATTGCTTGCAAGTTGTGTGTGAAGTTCCAGGGTTGTAGCTTTTGTGAGCCACCACACCTGCTGGGTGGGCTTTTCAGAGGTGCAGCTGCCTTTGAATCATCCATGCTTCTCTAGGCAACCTCCAATAAACCCATTCCTCCACCAAGCTAGACTTGGGTTTCTTTGGTTTGTTGTTGGTGCCTTGTCTGGGATGAATAGGTGTTTGTTCACGTCTCTCTAGGAAAATTCACACATTATCATTTTACTATTTAGCTTTTCACTTTCTCTTCCTAACACTTATTAGTAAGTGAATGCAGGTATTAGCTTTCTGTTTGCAGCAAGAAAGCCAAGGCTAAATCATTTATCCCTGGCCATCCATTTTGGGACTGCTGAGCAGAATTTGGTCTTATGACTTCTGAACCTTTAAGATCTGGGATGGGAAGCAGCCAATTTTCTCATTTTTTCCCAAGGACTGTTAGTATTTTTGACCTGTGATCATTATGAGTACATGCTAGAGGAAAGTTAGTCAGAGCCTTCAACTGCTTGCTAAAAAATGCAAATGGAAATATTTAATATAGCAGAACATCAAAGGTTGGCTTGTGTCCGTTGCATGGGGCTTCCTACATTTAGATTAAGGATTAATTGGAGGGTAGATGTGCTTTTTTATTTCTGAAAACATTCATTTTGTATTTTACATGTAAATGATCTAATTATTTCTGGACTATTCCTTGAGTCTATTAAAGGTAACAGTTCAGAAAAAAAATAAGTCACTATTAAAATTGGGAGGCAATCTCAAATCAAGCAATACTAACATTTCAATGCCTCCTACTGAAAAAACAGATTTGAATTGGTTCTTGGTTTATTTCTGCTGTCACTTCTATTGTTATCAGTAATAGTGCCTTTTAAGATGTAGGAATAGCACTTGTGTGTGTGTGTGCGTGTGCATGCACGTGTGTGCATGTGTGTATAGATCAGGTGTCAATAAATTTTTTTTCTGTAAAGGGCCAGATAGTAAATGTTTTTACCTTATGGCTTGTATGTTAATTGCTTCTCATTTGTGCATTTGTGGTAATAAAACAGCTATAGATAACATAAGTGAATAAATATGCCAATAAAACTTTATTTTTAAAAAATGGGTACACACTGGATTTGGTTTTTGAGTAACAGTTTGTCAAACTCTGAGCTAGAGTACATGACCTTTATCATCCTTCCTTTTTCAGCTGTGCACTCTGAGGCCAAGGGGTTAATGATTTTCCCAAGTCAACATCGTGAATTAATGAAGGACTAAAGACTTGGCCCCATGCCAGCTAATGCCTAGTCTGGCTTTTCCTCTATTGAACTGTGATGACCAAAATCACAAGTGGAGAACAACTCAGAGGCACCACGCTTTGTATCAGAAAGGGTGTATCAGCATAAGATTGGCTCCAGTTTAACTTAATCAAGTCACTCCAATTCCCTTAGCTTCAGTTCATCTAAAGAACGAGGATCTTGGGTGACATAGCTCTAAGTTTTTCTTTTGCTTTACAAAGCTGTGTGTTTAAGACCAGGGAAGGGGACAGATTTTATATATATATATATATATATATATATATATATATATATATATATATATATATATATATATATATATATA